>BDUI01003583.1:59199-79828 GCA_002335545.1 Apodemus speciosus
ACACCTAGCCCAGTGTGTAGTACACAGTAAGCACTCAATAAATGTCAGCCACAGTCACTGTCACTCTGTTTTAACTCTCTGGACCGCTGGTCTTTCCTGTCTCCTCCTCCTGCATGAACAGGTTCTCCGCTCTGCCTAGGGGAGGGCCCAGTGAGGAAGGATCAAAGGCTATTGCAGCACAGACCCCACTCTAACGGTAAGTAGGAGGGTCACTATGGGCCTCCGAGAAGTCATTTGCTCCGACACACCCAACCCTGCCACCGCCCCAGCTTTGCTGGAGACTTCCTGTGGCCCCAGAAGCCCTCCCTGTCCCCACCTCCAGAACTAGGGTTACTGTGGGGTTACAGTCCTTTGCTGGGGGAGGGGTGTCCCACCGTCCACCTTCCTACCTTTTTTTTTTTTAAAAAATAAAAATGTCTTTGTAGTGCCCTCTTCAGGCAGCAACAGGCACTGCATCCAATTCTTGGTTTTCGTCTGTTCCCTGGATGTTGGCGGGGACTGAACATACTGGTCTAAAGTCAAGTGAAGGGCAGAGCCAAGCCAAGCCGGGAGAGAGAGGGGTTTGGTTTTCGGACCCAGGCACCGTGCCTTATATCGACACTCTGCACATCAAAGTGTGTGCTCGGAAACTCTGACACCAACCTGCTGGCTGGGGTTTGGGCGAAGATTCAGAAGCTGGAGTCGGAAGATACAGGCTCTGGCGGCCCTGCCCTCTCGGCACCCCCACCCCCCGCCCCACCCCACAGCCAGAGCTCAGGGGAGGACCTCATTAAGATGTTGTGAAGGGCCTGACACATAAGAGGGCATTCACACAAACCGTTCGTGAGTCTTTGGGAAAGCCATTCATTTACTTGGCTATTTGAAGTTTCAGTCTTTTCCTCCCTAGTGAGTATACATTGCTTTTCCACTAAAAAATGGGGGACAGGCTTGTAGCTGTTGTTGGGGTTTGTTTTACAATTTCACATAAAACCCAAACAAGCTATGTGCGTGTTCTGAACTACACTTCTTTTCTTAGTGCTATTTTCTGCAATCCAAAACCAGAAGTGCCGCCATGTCCCGAAAACTGGGGTTTCAATCGGCATGTATGAAAGGGTACCCTGGAACTGTATCGTCTCACAGTGGTATGGCTGCTTTTGTATATAGAATCACATTCTAGGACACCCGCAGAATCGGTGTGTCATCCAGTGACACAGTTCCAGGGACATTCTCACCATTAAGCAAGGTGACTAAACTGAGAATCTGGCCTCTAATACTGTACCATGAAGACAATCACCTGCTCACCTGGGGGCCAGAGCTCTCAAGGAGACAAGCTGAGACAGGGTGTGCATGCAGCGGGGGTCGGAGGTCGGTGATGGGAAATGGGGGGGGTAGAGTAGAGGTGTGTGTGTGTGTGTGTGTGTGTGTGTGTGTGTGTGTGTGTGTGCATGTTCTTGCAATACAATAACCACAGAGATTTCAGCTAGTCCCTGGTGTAGCTAGGAGTTCAGATGCCCATCAGGTCACCATCAGGGGCTGTCTGCTAAATCTCCACCTTGCATCAGTCATGGGGGGTGGGGAGGACTGTGAACTTGGTCGAGCCCACATGTGCGCTCTCGGGGGACTGACACATTTACTCAGAGGGAAGCCCAGGGGTGTGTCCTGGTGATCCAGTATACTAAAATAAAAGCTGACCTAGGAAGAGGTGGTGGGGCAGTAGCAGGTTCTATTGGTTTAGTTTGCTTTGGTTGTGTGTACGTGTGTGTGTGTGTGTGTGTGTGTGTGTGTATGATGCATGCACGTGTGCACACACCCATCCCCAGGGTGTGCCCCACCAAGCCCTGCTCTGGCCCTAGCATTGTCAGTTGTCAGATCTAGTTGCACCTACCTGGCTCCTTGCAGCGTGGCCACTCAGGCACGCAATCCAGGGATACGGCATCCCACAAGTTGTATCACAGGATTCCCTTTCCTCGACTTCCCCTTCTGTGTCATTCAGAGGACACAGGGAGTGAAGGTACAAGACTGCCCTGGGGGGGGGGAAGCAATCCTAACCCCCCATCAGGCCATGGAACCCTAAAGGAGAACTTTTAGTTGGATATTCCTCAAATGCTCAGATGCCTGTAGTCCCGAAAGGAAGCTCTGATTCTCTCACTCACACTTGGAGTCCCTCCCCAAGGCTCAGGGGCCACCCTCCTCCTTTGGTCTGTTGGGACACATGAACTAGACATCCCAGGATGGAGCAGTTCCTCCGGCTGCCCAGACTTGGAAACAGCACAGATGTGTTTGTGTGAACTAGTAGTCATCGGTTCAGTGGTGTCAGTTACTGGTTATAAAACAGGTAAAGCCATCTGGTTGGAAGAACAGTGAGTGACATTTAATTTTTAAAAAAATCAACTGAATCTGGAGCCTATTGATTAGGTGAGCTGGCCAGTAGCTCTAGAAATTTGCTGCCCCTCCCACACAGTGGCACTTATTAAAAGGCGTGGCCCTGCTGGAGTAGGTGTGTCACTGTGGGCGTGGGCTTTAAGACCCTCATCCTAGCTGCCTGGAAGTCAGTCTTCTCCTAGCAGCCCCCAGATGAAGATGTAGAACTCTCAGCTCCTCCTGCACCATGCCTGCCTGGATGCTGCCATGCTCCTGCCTTGATGATAATGGACTGAACCTCTGACCCTGTAAGCCAGCCCCAATTAAATGCTATCTTTATAAGAGTTGCCTAGGTCATGGTGTCTGTTCACAGAAGTAAAACCCCAGTTAAGACACTGGAATAACCCAGACCTAAAACTGAAAATGGTTGGTCTTGTGCAGGACTCCAGCACCCGGGGAGAAAGCCATTCTCTGGGTCCACAGGAGTCAGTGAAGGAGAGCAGTTGTCTACGTGTGAATGAGTCGGGTGGCCCCCCAGCCCCCAGCTAGGAGGAACAAGTTCCTTCCTGCAGCGCACAGGGCCRGGAGGTATGTAAAGGGAGGCAGAAGAGAAAGGCTGCGCCACCCCCTCCTGTGGGCATCGCCGTGGGGGTGGAGTGCTGTGTGGGTCTCTCCCTGGGGAGATGAAGCCTGAATTCTGGGCGTGTTTCCCAAGAGAACATGCACGGCCTGGCTGCTCATTCCCACCCGAGCCCTTCCTCAAATGGCCAAGTCATCTGAAGGGCCTTGCTCCACGGTTTTCATTGCACATACCATTTGCCCGGCCTGCTTGTCCCAGACAGCCAAGTTCAACACTCCGTAGACATTCTTCTGCTGGAATTCAAGTGAACAGAATTCTGTCACTCAAGGGGTGTGGCAGCTGCCATTCTGGAAACGCCAATGATGTCAGATCAGCAGGTGTCTCCCCACCCAGGTTGTTGGGGTGTTTGTTTGTTTGTTTGTTTTACTTTTTTAAGTCATTATTAGAGTCCCTGAGCTCCATCCAGTGTTAGGCTGTGGATCTCTGCAACACTGTCTGGCCTCAGTGGGAGAAAATACACCTAGCCCTGCAGAGACTTGATGTACCAGGGTGGGGTGATACGGGGGAGGGGAGGGTGCGTCCTCTCAGAGAAGAAGGGAGGGGATATTGTGTGAGGGGGGACGAGGAAAGGGGCAGCAACCGGGATGTAAATTGAATAAATGGAAAAAATTCATTATTACATTTTTAAGTTTTTTTGTTAGTGGGGGGTGGGGCGCAAAACGCCACGGCTCACATGTGGAGGCCAGAGGACAACCTCAGGAGGAGCTGGTTCCCTCCTTCCACCATGCGGCATCCGTGGATGGGAGGAACTCAGCCCATCCGTTTATGGCAAGCATCTTTACCTGCGGACTCCTCTGTCTGGACCTGTCTCTCTCAGCATCTTCTCCAGTTGGGCCTGGGCCTGTCAGGACACTCTGTGACTTCTGATGCCCGTTAGGCAGAGGTGAAGCAGACAAGTCGCTGTTGTAGGCAGAGAGAAGGAATTGACATCTTGTGTGTGAGGCCCTTGAGGTTGAGGCTGCCTTGGCAGGATCCCTCTTGGGGCCTTGAGGTCCCCTCTTGGGGACCACTTCCAATGCTGAGAGCTTTTGCTGCGGAAGACCCTGGAGGGGGTCACTGAGCCAAAGGAACCAGGAAGGGTTGGGATTGGCCAATCCAGGTGAATTAATCACAAGCAGCCATAACACTTTTCACCTGGAGTTAAGTAGGCACACGGGACTTGAGAAGGAAGGATTAAGCTATTGTGCGAGAGAGATGCTGTTGGACACAGGAGGTTCGGTCAGTAAAATGCCAGCCACACAAGCCCCGAGTCACACCTCAGAACCCCCGTGAAGGCCGGGTGCATGCCCCAGTAGCATGCATCTAACTCCAGCATTGGGGAAGTGAAGCCCCAGCACTGGGGAGGTAGAGACAGGAGGATCCCTGAGACATGTAGGCCAACCAGTGTAGCTAAACCAATGAACTCAAGATTGGTGAGAGATTCTGTCTTAAAAAAAATAATAATAAAAAGGTGGAGGGTGTTAACTTCTGGCATGGACCAAGACACTTGCTTATGCACGCACAGGTACACGTGCACACAGAAACGCATACACACCACACATGCATAAAGAGACAATGTTGAGGCCGGAGAGGATGAAGGCAGGAGCTAAGCGAAGGAGGCAGAGAGGCTCATGGGATGCCGACACAGCTTCAGGAGGTCTTACATGGGAACTTAGAGGCTAAGGATTGTACTAGCGCTCAGTAGCTCTACCGTGCAACTTGGGGCTGCCACTCAAACATTCCGTGCTTCCTGGAGCAGGGATCAAAGCTTTGAGAACGGGGAGGGTGCTTCAGAGAGCACAGACATGATCATGACTTGACAAAAGCCTGTTACCTTTAATTATAGCTTATTCCCCACCCCCCACCACCATGTCTGTGCATCAATATGGCTGGTAACTGGGAGCCTCCTTGGAGGTGGCAGTTGGGTATCAGTGGGGACTGACCTCATCTGAACATTTGGTGGGCTGCTTCAAAGATCCGTTTCCAAGGCGGCTCAGTGGCCTCAGTGGCAGCATCAGCACCACTCCTCTTAGGTCTCTCTGTGCGGCTGTTTAAGCATCCTATGACACGGCCTTCTGAAGTGGGAAACGTAAAGGCTCTTTAGAAAGTCAGTTGGATGGTGTTTGCTGGGGCAAACACCTGAAGGCGTGTTGTCCTGAAGTGGACACAGGTCAAAGACTAAGACAGACTCATGAAGGAGCGTTCAGCTGAAGCAGACACAGGAGAGAGGATGTTCTGCTGAAGCAAGCACGTGAAAGGACACGTGATGAAGGATTCTTTGCTAACAACACGCACGTATTGGTCCGCCTTACATTGGGTAGTTGATCTGCATTTGTTGGGACTCTAGAGAGAAACTCGCCAAAAACCCTCTGGTGGTATGCTGCAGTTTCTTGTCGCTTCCGAGGACTCGGGCTGATTGGCAGAGTGATGTCAGCTGAGACAGACAGATGTGCTAAGGCAACACATGTACTGAGGAAAGACCTGTGAAGGACACATGATGTTTGGAGGGAAATAGGACTGGACAGGCAGTGGCGGAGGCTGAGCTTGCTTGCTGGTACAGCTGGCTGTGTAACGCTTGTGGGTCTTGAGTCTTCGCTGATCTTTGCTTCCCCGAGAGATGCACAGCCAAAGAACTTCTCCCAGCAGTCCTCCTGGTCCCTCAGCTGACTCAAGCCGAGGCTGAGGCCTGGCTGTCTCTGCTAGGTCGTGCCACTGCTGCTGACTCGTGTCTGCTATCCCTACTCTAGCGAGCTGGACTGCTGGTGTATCTGCGAGGTGTTTGCGAGTGGATTGAGCTTGCACCTGCTGCTGACCTGTGAACTGAACTGCCGATCTCCAGATGACACAGATGGGAGTTGCTCCAAAGACCCTTTCTAAACAGGTCTGCTTGTCCCATCTCCTTTCTTTCCCACTACCTCTGGTGGGTGGTGGGTTTCAAGGAAGGCTAAAGCATTTAAGAACCATCATTAAAAATAGGTTTTGAAAAAAATTAAAGTTACGGCCTTCAGCTTCTCGGATGCAAAGGATCCCAGCGTACCATGGTGGAGGGCTCTGACACCTTCCAGAATCTGCCTTTGGCAAGTGTATTCCATTCTCTGCTGTGGTCTGTTGATGACAGGTCAGTCTGATTTCCTGTGGGAGGTCTCACCAAAGGCATGTACATTAGGCCGTGAGACCGGAGACACCATCTTGAATGCTAACTCTCCAGTGCTTCCCAGCTGTGCCCAAATCCTTCCCCCAGTATGGTGTCAGCACTGTATAAAGTCTTGTCAGTCACTAAAGATGTGTGTGTGTGTGTGTGTGTGTGTGTGTGTGTGTACACACCTCAGAGGCGTGTCTATGAGAACTGTGCAGAAGATATTGGAGTATGAGGAGCCAGGGCAAGGTGGGGCAGAGGACGAGGGATTGTCATCCTGTAGACTGTAGTTGGTAGAAGGCTTACACTTTGTGTCTGACTATAGGGTGAGGTGACCAATGCCAGAAATCATGGTGCTTCAAGCATCTCTAGAACCCACTGACTTGGTGATCATCAAACACAGAAGACACACCTCCTCTCCTTCCTGCTGCTCCCCTCCCCCTCCCCTCTCCGCAGTTGTTTGAGACACCCCAGGCTGACCTGAAATACACTATGTGGCTAAGGCCTTGAATTCCTGATGCTCCTGCCTTTGTCTCTTGAGTGCCGGGAACACAGACATGCACCACCACACTGAGGCATCTTGGACTCTTGCCTGATAGAAAGTTCGAGAAGAGCTGAGGGATCCGAAACCTTCCTATACTAGGAGATGGAAGAAACAGAAGGTCATTTCTAGGGGAGACTCATGGAGGAAGGGCTTGTGTGTGGGATCATTTTCTGGGACTTCCTGAAGGACAGAAGGGGCATGGGAAGCYAGACCTCTGCCCTCCTGAAGGAAAGTCTTAAGGCTTCTGTTTGAAAACAAAAGGCTTCCTTAGGGCTCCTGATTTCCCCATCAGAGGTGTAGCAGGGTGTGGACGAAGTCTTGGTGACACAGACCTTGGAGGTCTCTGCATTGTGCGTCTTCACATCTGCACTGAGTTCTGGTAGTCTCCACCTCGTTCATTTCGATCTCACTAACTCGTACCTCGTGGCAACTCAGACAGGTGCTGTCTGGAGACGCCACCGACGATGAAAAATGAGCCTGCTGAGATATAAGAGCACATGAGATCATGGGGTGGAGGTGGGGCTCGCCCGGCTCATGGGAACAGGCTGCTCCTGCACCTCCCTTCACCTGCGAGCAATCACCGCGATAATCAACATCACGGTGCGCACAGCTCACTGTGACCCTGCCTCCCCGACTTCCCGAGAAAATTGAGGCCATCGGGTGTGAGCTCCCAGATCGCAGGCGTCCTCACCCTGGGGCCTCGCCCCAGCCAGACGCACCCTGCCTCCCCCACGGCAGCCTCAGAGCATGAGGTGTCTCCGTGCTCGGAGCCAAGCAGCCCACCTGTGTCCTTGACCTTCGGTCTTCCTGTCTCCTCCACGAGATGAACTCATCCGTCATCCCTCTTTCCCGCATCTTCGGCTCTTCCAGCCCCACTGGCTGCTTCTCCTCCATCTAAAAATGTCTTCAGCCCTCTTCTGTCGGAACCCAGAGCTTCTCTAATTCCTGTGCAGATCTCCTTTCTCCCTATCAAGATCCTCTCTCTCCCTCCCCACCCCTCAAGTGTCCCACACTGGTTCTGGCTCTGACTCCACTCCGCAGCCACTCACACCTCTCTTCTCTGTAAACCAGTCAATAAGAGTTTCTTTTAACAATTCCAAAGACCTTAGTGGCACGTTAGCAAGCATCTTTCAGTCCTGGGCTACTCTTCTCACTGCTGTGTTGAAAAGCACTGAGTGTTTCTCCTCCGAGATGTTCTCTTCTGTCCCCTGATACCAGGTCCTCTAGGCTCAATATCAGACTTCGTCTTCCTTTCTGTCTCTCCTTGAAGGGATCTATGATGTCCTGTTTCCACAATGGCCCTCGAAGATGCCCACCTCCTGGGGATCAACTTATATGGTCTCCTTCCATTGTGCCAGGGTTGGAGCATATGAATAACGAATGTAGGTGTTGTAGTAAATATTTCATCTCAAATTGGGCTTTCTACCCCACCTTTGATCCTTCAGATCCCAGACAAAAGACACACAACTTTCATTTTTTTACAATAAGCCTTAATCAGCACTAGAGCTGGGCAGATATCTACTCTCTCTTCTATTACAATTGATTACCCTGAATTATAATTTGCCATGTTTCATCTTAGCTGTTCTTATCTTCAGTTGGCCAGACCTCATAGTCATGTTTTCATGACTCATGTAACCCATAGCATCTTCCTTCTTTCCACTTTCTCTCTCCCCTTCCTTATAGTTCTCTGACCTTAGGCTGGGGAATCCCAAACCCCACCTATCTCAGTTCTGCCCAGCTATAGGCTGTAGGTATCTTTGTTCAGCAATCAGGGATAATTTTGGAGGCAAGGTCCCGTAGCATCACTTGTGTCTATGTGCAGATTCTCTCCTCCTTGAGGGAAACCAGGCCCTGGGGGCCAGTATTTAGCATTATGAGGCAAAGCAAAAGACCAAACCTCAACATACAGGGGGATGTGATGGCATGTCACCTCCAAGGTCAAGTGATAGAAGATGGAAAAGTCTTCATCTTGGTCTTTCATTCTGCCTCACAGCTGTTCGCTCTAGAGGAAACCTCCAGCTATACACCAGGTATGGTCCTCCCTTCTCCCTCGGGTCATTGGCCACCAGATGAAGAGAACAGAGTGGAAGAGCAGCTTTTCAAATGGCCTGTGAGTACAATGGAAATGACTACCGTGATCAGCTTCAGAGGCAGCTCAGCTTTAACTGGGGTGAACCAGGGGCTGTATTAGATTTGGGGGAGGGGGAAAGAGATTTCTAGGGTGGGTATGTATCATTGGCTACAGCTTATTGTACCGGATAACACCTCATTTGCATGAAGAGACATTCCAGGAATTCCAGATGCTTACTGGACAGATTTTTATCAGGAACAGGTATGGGGGTTTTGAGCTCCCCAGACAAGGTCTGAGAAGGAGAAGCCCTGCTGGCCAAGGGAGTCCTCCATTTTGTGCTGAGCTCCAGAGAGCTCTCTTGACACTGTTAGACTTTGACCTTAATTAGCATGGCCCAACAACTATGGACAGTCAGGCTGTCTATGAAGAGTCTCACTTGCCAAGAAATGGAGTTCACTGGCTACTATCCAGTGAGGACCCGAGGATACTAGCCAATAGCCAGTGAGGAAATGAAGACCTGAGGACCCCAGCCAGTAGCCAGTGAGGAAATGAGACTCTTAGCCAATAGTCATTGAGAGAACTGAGGTCTACTGTCTTTACAGCCAGTAAAGAATTGAGTATCTAGCCATCAGTCAGTGAAGAACTAAAGACCCCAGTCAATATCCACATTTGTGAGCTTTTCTAAGATGACACCTCATGAGACACCTTGGAATAAAATCATTTGGTGGCCAATCTGTTCCCAGCATCCTGACCCTCAGAAGTTTTGAGAGAAGAAATGTTTATTTCCTGAAACTGCCAAGTTGTGCATCTTAGAAACAAATTAGACTCCCTTTCCTTGACCCCATACATAAAGCTCCATGAAATGACATCCAATGGTGTTTCTAGGGTAAATCAAGCACTGTGTGGGGGGGTACCTATCCAGAAGTCATCAACCCAGCCCCCTCCTTTTCTTTCATTGGGAAAATATAACTCCCATAACTGAGAGTGAAAATACCACACACACACACACACACACACACACATACACACACACACACACCTTTCCAGCTTCCCTTGCAGCTAGATTCTCAACTGATAGAGTCAAAAGGTGGCCTGATGGTTGTGAGGAGAAAGGGTTTTCTCTCTAATTAAAGAAAAAGAAACTGGAAATAACATCCCCCTTTTTCTTGTTGTTGTTAAATGTCACCAGAAAAGGCATGATGCTCAGAGCAATGGTTACTTTCTATTGCCAACTTGAGAGTCACCTAGGAAAAGGGACCCTCAATTAAAGAATTTCCTTAATCAAATTGACCTGTGGCCACATCTGTGAGATTATCTTAATTGGTGGTTGGTATGGGAAAGCTTGGCCCACTGTAGGTGGCACCATCACTAAGCAGGTGGTTCTGGGCTGTATAAGAATATGAGCAGAGCAAGCCAGGAAGCAGAGTTCCTCCCTGGTTTCTCTTTCAGCTTCTGACTTCCTCCAGTGATGGGCTGTGAACAGTCAACACTAGAACACACAACAGTGGCTCAGTCTTCCTCCTCCATGGTCTCCTTAGTCCTCATCCCAAGGGAGCATGGGAAAGCACTCCCTAATGCCTGATAAAGGCATCTTATTGAAGGAGGGGCTTATTCTTGCTCACGGCTGGGGATTACAGTCTGTCAAGGCAACCAGAGTGCAAGGTGACACTTTGTAATCCAGTCAGGAAGCTGAGTGATGAATGCTGATGTTCTTTCTCTTTCTCACTCCCTCTGAGCCTCAACCTACAGCATGGTGTGGCCATGGGCAGGCTGGGTTTTCATTTCTCAGGAACACCAGTTGATAAACTCCCTCATAGACCCATCCACATAAATGAACCCATAGGTGACTGACAATCTCAACCTTCACAGATGCTGAGTGTTCGTATCAGCCTGTGGACTTCGGAAAGACCCAGGCCTGGAGAGAGGTCTCAGCAGTCAAAGCATGTACCCAGCAGGCGAAAGGACCAGAGTTTAGAACCCACCTTGGAATTCCAGTCTCAGAAGACAGGGACAAGTGCAAGCGGGACAAGTGTAAGACCAGCTACCTTGGCAAGCTCTGGGTTTCACTGAAAGAGCCTGACTCACTTAATGAGGCAGAAGACCGTCTTAGTTTGGGTTTCTATCGCTGTGATAAAACACCATGACCAAAAGTAACTTGGGGAGGGAGGAGTTTACTTTGGCTTACAGTCCTGATGGAAGGAAATCAGGGCAGGAACTCAAGATAGGAACCTGGTGCTGCAAACTACTGAAGAAGTCATGGAGGTGCTCTACCCATTGGCTTTCTCCCCGTGGACTGCTCAGCCTGCTTTCTTATACACTCCAGGACTAGCAGCCAAGGGGGTGGCACTGCCCACAGTGGGCTGGCCCTTCTACATCAATCATGAATTAGAAAAATGCCTCACAAGCCTGAACGGGGGTGGGGGGGAGTGAGGGAACAAAGAAAGGGCCAGGCATGTAGATACATGTACAGGAAGTCAGGTGGGTAAGTGCTCTCCGATGGAGTGGCACTAACTATACGACAATCCATAACCTCAGCCTGTTTGTTACATAAGCATGGGGGGGGGGCGGGGACTAACTAGCCTCTATAGGAGGTCTCTGTAAGTGTTCATTCAGGAGGATGCGAACATCCAGGAAGAGGAAGGGGCAGTTGCTAGTTTTTGAACACACTGTCAGCATTCACTCTTGGACCAAAGGAAGGCGACACCATCTGTCTGTCACCGCTGAGGGTTAAGGGTGGGTGGGAAAAGGTTCTGCCAACGCCCCATGGATCTGAGGTATTGGTTCTTGATATGCCCATGACAGCAATACACATTCACTCTGGATTTCATCTGCTCTTTCATTCACACCAAGCGTGTCTCACTTGGGCCAAGTTGATACTAAACTAGTTTGCACAAATAGCAACTGAGGATGATCCGTCCCCCCCCCCCCCCCCCCCCCCCCCCCCCCCCCCCTATCAACCCTCCACAGACACAGGCATGGTCATGTGTGTACAGGCATGTGCACATGGGAATATATGCACAGGAATATATGCATGTGTGCAGAGGTATGAGTGCAAGCTACACACAAACAAACACACACACACACACACACACACACACACACACACACACACGAATGGAAAAAGTATAGAAAGCCTAATTTTTAAAGCTTAAATATCTGTCAAGTTCAGAGCTGTGACTTTTCCCTTTCCCCAAAGCACTCACTCACAGACACAGCAATCTTATCTACTGGCTCCTGGACACCACTGATGGCTTCTATTTCAGACATACATGTTAAAGTTTCAGAATTTCACTCTTGCTGCCTGTAGTTCCCATGCCCTTTAAGCTGCTACAGGAGTTAAGGCAGGTGGTTTACGGCGCAGGTCAGATTGGCATGTGAGGGCCACTGGCTCGGATGCTAACTGGAAACATAGTATCTAAAAACTGGAAAAGAGATCACTTTCAGCCTGGTGTGCTGGCAAGTATCTGTAAAGCCAGCGCTTGGGAGGCAGAGGCAGGGAGAGCTCTGTTAAGTTGAAAGCTAGCCTGGGGTACAGAGCAAGATCCTATTTCAAAAGCAAAGAGGGAGGGAAGGGAGGAGGAAGGGAGGGAGGAAGGAGAGGAGGAAGGGAGGGAGAGGAAGAGAAGGAGGAGAGTGGGAGAGCGAGAGGGGGAGGTGTCTCTCAGTTCATTTAGCATTTCTAGCAGCATACTTGACGGCCACACCATTAACTTGATCCTGACCACAAGGCTCAGATCTTTCTCCCATTGCATTTAATTAAAAGAAAATTTCCCCACCATCGCGGGCCTTTTGCAACTTGATTGCAATGTGCCTTCCAGTGGTTTTCTTTGTATTTTTCCTGATTGAAATTAGTTTGAGGTTGTTTTTTAAAAGTCTATGAGTTTTCTGGTTTTTTATCAAGTTTGGAACATGATTGGCCACTGATTTTCAAATATTCGCCACCGCACGCCTATGGAAGACAGTTCGTCCCGTGTTCAGAGTCTTGGTTAGTTTTTCTCAGAAGTGTTTTTCTGCCCTTCAGTTTGCCTGAACATTTACCAGTCCTTCTCTGTCGAACGAGCTATTTAGCCCATAGATGAAATCTTCGTTTTAGTTACTGTATTTTTTTTAACTTTTCCATAATCCTGTTTGTTTTTAGTACATTTCATTATTTCTCCATTATTGCCCTATGTTACGATATTTATTTATGGAGACAGGGTCTTGCTGTGTAACTCCAGCCTGGGCTTTGAGCTATTGGCCATCCTCCTGCCTCAGCCTCTCCAGTGCCAAGGTTATAGATGTGTCCCGCCATTCCCAGCTTGTGTTTTCCTTTAAATATTTGAATCGATTTTCTGTTTTAACGGCCTTACCCATTACATTCCATTTCTGTTGCTGTGATAAAATACCCTGAAAGAAAACAAATTAGGAGAGAAAGGATGTATTTTGGACTCACCGTCCATTTGCAAGGAGGTCACAGCTGCAGAAACCTGAGGGACTTGGCCACATCATATCTATAATCAGGAACAGAGGGGAAAGAATTCATGTGTGTCAGGGCCCAGCTTGATTCTTCCTGGTTTATACAGTGCAGGACCCAGCCTATGAAGTGGAGCTGTCACATTCATGGTTGGCCTTCCTACCTTAGATAAGAAAATCCCTCTCCGTCATGGTCATAGGCCTGCCCAAACCAGATGATTCCTCATTGAGACTCCCTCCTCTGGTGATTCTACATTGGATCAAGTTGACAGTTAAAACTGTCACCCCATCTATCTGTCACCCCGGGGTCTATTTCTAGCTGGTGACTTTTCTTTTGGGTTATGGTTATTGGGTACAGTTTGTTTTTAATTAATTTATTTTATGTGCATTGGTGTTATGTCTGCATGTATACGAGTGTGAGGGTGTCAGATCTTGGAGTTACAAACAGTTATGAGTTGCCATGTGGGTGCTGGGAATTGAACCCGGGTCCTCTGGAAGAGCAGCCAGTGCTCTTAACCACTGAGCCATCTTTTTAACCCCTGGGTACAATGTCCCATAGCCAGAATATTATGTTATTGAGTGTTTAGGTTTTTTTCTTTTCCTCTTGAAAGAGTATTGAATTTTATTCCAGCATTTTTCTTGAAGGTCAGCTTGATCCTTTCAAGGCTTGTCTTGAAACCCTGTTAAGATGGGCCTAGAACAGCCTTCATTCTAGAGATTCTAGGATTAACTCGGCTAAGGTCTGACCTTTCTATAGTTCCTATAGAAACAGGTTATGATGTCACACGCCTTTAATCCCAGCTCTGGGGAGGCAGAGGAAGGCAGGTATCTGTGAGTTCAAGGCCAGCCTCATCTACATAGTTCCAGAATAGCCACGGTTATGTAATACATGCATAGTGTCCACTGAACATCTTCACCGCTCCGTAAGACCTCTCTCTACTCTGGCTGTCCTACCTTGAGCTTATCAGAACAGTTATCAGTTACAACTCCTTAATCATGGGTTGTTCTTCCATCTCTATGGGCATGAACCTCATCCACACATCTCCACCTTACCCCTGACTCGGTGATTCAGAGCGAGGCTGCTGGCCAAGCTCTGTCTCTGTCTGCATCAGATGCCAGCCACGTGGATTCTCTGAGCTCTGATCTTGGTCTCCTGTCACCTTGAGATGCTTTGTGACTTTGTGGCTTTCCACCCCGGAGCACAGGACCTGGAGTCCTGACGGCCACGTAGTTTATCTTACCGTTTCCATTTTCTCAGGCATCACTGCCTTACTTTGGTCACTCAGCATCTGGAAACAGATGTTTCTGATGTTCAGTCCTGCTTTCTACTTGTGTGTGGTGCTTGGAAGCTGGTCCAGTATCTATGACTCTAGCAGGGCCTTGAAGTAGAAGGTCCACCCTGGGCAGATGTCAACCAGCCTTTCTCCCTGCAGACTTTTCTCGATGTCGTCTTGTTCCCTTTAGGGTTAAGAATTCCCTACCTCCTCCAACCCCACAAGTACTAATTAGTAGATATTTAATTTCCTCCTACGCCCCCTTGTTAACCAGCCAATTCTTTTATGAGCCTAATCCCTTTTTGTGCGTCTTGCCAAACATAGCCAAAGGCAGGCATTACATCTATTAAGGAATTGTTTTCTAACTTCCTCCCCCGGAGTTCACATCCTCCAGGTACTTTAGTCTGCCTTCCACAGTTCTGCAGAACAGATGCCCGCAGATGAACGGAGGTGGCGGAGTGGAAGATATGTGTCGGGCTGCGGACTACAGCTCAGAGGTAGAGCACTGACTAGTGCGTGCCATTCTCTAGTGGTTTAATTCTCCACCAGGACAGTCCCAAACAAAGAAAAACCAGCCCAGACCCTGGTCTTGGACAACATTGCAATGATGGCAAAACTTAACAACTACTTCTCATATAAGAAATAAAAAAGGTCAGTGTCATTCTCATGAGAACCACTTTTGTTTTTTTTGAAATGGGGTCCACAGGTAGCTCAGGCTGACCTCAAACTCAAAACACAGCCAAGGATGACTTTTAACTCCTCACCCTCCTGCCTCCATCTCCTGAAATGCTGGGGTTACGAGTGTGTGCCACCATACCCAGTTGTATGGCATGCTGGTGATCCAGTGCGGAGCTTTGTGAATGCTACGCAAGAGCTCCGCTAACTGAGCTACACTCCCTATCCCTAGAGTCGCGTCTAAGAGTATAGTCAGTTCCTGTAGCTTAAAATGTCCCGGAGGGCACTTGGCTGCCCCTACCTATGTGACCTCTAAAGCTCCTGCCTCAGACCTTCATCTTCGAGCTAGAGCAGTGGTTCTCAATCTTCCTATGGCTGCGACCCTCTAATACAGTACCCCATGTTGTGGTGACCCCCAACCATAGAATTGTTTTTGTTGCTACCTCATAACTGTAATTTTGTTACGGTTATGGGTCATAATGTAAGCGTCTGTGGTTTTGAGGGCCTTAGGTGACCCACGTGAAAGGGTAGTTGAACGCTACAAGGGGGTCATGACCCACAGGTTGAGAAACGCTGCCCTAGCTTGTGTTCCAGGCCACGCTGCCTGTTGGTCACGCCTGCTAAAAAGTCAGTCTCAAAAAAATAAAAATAAAAATAAATAAGTAGCCGGGAGGTGGTGGTGGCAGCGGTGCACGCCTGTAATCTCAGCACTCTGGGAGGCAGAGGCAGGCGGATTTCTGAGTTTGAGGCCAGCCTGGTCTACGGAGTGAGTTCCAGGACAGCTAGGGCTATGCAGAGAAACCCTGTCTCGAAAAAACCAAATCCAAAAAAAAACCCAAAATAAATAAATAAATAAATAAGTAAATAAATAAATAAATAAATAAATAAATAAATAAATAAAGTCTCCCTGGTCCCCATGCCCATACATTTCCTCCAACTCAAACATTCCCTTCCAGAGTTGTTGTCTCCAAAATTCTCGGTTTTAGTCAGGAACACTATCATGTGCTTGTAAACCTAAACTGTAGATCTAGCAGCGATTCTAGAATTTACCCCCTTCTCTTATTGGCCGCCGTGTTCTCTTTTCAGCCTCTAACCATCTATCTGGTGTACACGGTCATTCCCGTTCCTAATCAGGGCTTCATCCAATTCAGCCCCCAATCCCAGAACCTCTCGGCAGCCTTCAGGTGGCTAGCGATGACGTCATGGCAGCCCAGGCGGCTGCGTAGAACGTCCCAGCACGCCTGTCATTTATGTGAGAAGCTCAAAGCCTCATCAGTGTCCACAGGTAACCTGGGCTCCCCCTCGCTACCTGATTCCACCCCCACTCTTGTTGTTTCCCATCTTCTGGGTCTATCCCAGTCTCAAGGACTCGGGGTCTCTGTCCTTCCTGCTGTCTCTACCCTGTGGCTCTGAAGCAGGCCATGCTAGCTACCAGAGTGCCTCCCCCATGGCTCTCCCAGTCCCAGTTCCTCAAAGGCCCCGCCCCTCTTCGGTTATCTTCCTCTTGCCCTACCTGCTTCTCTGTCATGTCCCCTCTGCTTTCTCGCCACAGCCTGTGTCTGTGCCCAGCTCTTCAGAGGCAGACACGGAGACCAACCTATCTTGTTCCCAGCCTCAGCCCTCCCTGGTGAACTAGGAAACAAGCCTCAGGCAGCTGGTCCCCTGCAGATTGTCCTTGTCTTCATACTCAGTGCTTGCCCTTCCTGGTAAATGGATTAACTCAAAAATAATAAAACCTCCTTTCCTCAAAGCCATTTTTTTTTTTGTTTCTAGCAGCAATGGCTTTAATTAGCAGGATGGGGAAGGGTGAGTGTTTGTGGGAAGGTTTCCATAGCACTCTCGGAAGGCCTATCGTGTTTCCAGAATCAAGGAGTTATGCTCAGGAAGACGGACAGTGTCAAGAGCACAAAACCTGCATCCAAGGAGCTGCTGGCAGCCCCCAAGAATCAGGATGGGTCGTGGCAGCCATGGAGGGTGAGTATGGAGGAGGGTAAGTTGGTATCTGATGGTCCCCTGTCCAGGTGCCACTTCTAGCAAAATCCCACCTTTAACAGAACATCCATTGGACACATTTGTCCATTTTCATGCTAACTTTTAAATTTTATTATTGCATGCACATACACGTGTGTGTGTGTGTGTGTGTGTGTGTTGTTCATGGCTACATGTGGACATTTGTGTTGTATATGTATGTAAAGTGAGACCAGAAGTTGACATCAGCTGTCTTCCTCGGGGTCTCTGACAAAACTTGGAGATCTCTGATTGGGCCAGACTGCTTAACCAGCAAGCCCTGAGAATCCTGTCTCCACTTCCGAGTGCTGGAATCCTCTGTATTCCCTGGATGTCCGAACTCAGCTCCTCTCTTTTGCACACCCAGCACTCTACCACCTCTCCAGCCCTCCTGTGGAACTGTCATCAGCCAAGCTAACCAACTGTGCAAGGAAGTTCCTCTCTGACTCTTGCTCGTCTCCAAACCATGCCCTGCCATCGTCCCCACTGAAGTGTGGTGTCTCTCTGCCTGTCCATGTGATCTGCTTGGGCAGAACTTCGTGTGCTGCCACAGGGCTTGGCCTATGCCATTAGCCCTTGTCCTGGGAGGCTCTGAGGGCAGTGCATCCCGTGGTGAGCAGCCTAGAGCAGAGCCACGCAGCCCAGCCTAGAGCCTCGAGCTTCAGGCAAGCTCCTGGCTGTGTTGGGCCAATGAAGTCAAGGTTATTTACGCAGCAGGCGTGGCAACCACCAGATGATGCCTCTCTCTTGCCTGAGAGGCAGCGTGAAGGACTGAGCGGATGCATGGTTCCTGCTGGGAACTTAGTTATCAGATGAGTCTTCTTGGTAAACGTCTTAAATGAATTCTAGGCTGTCAGAAGAGGAAGAGCCCTGAGAGAAACAATGGGGTGGGAGTTGGGGGGAAGGGAACCATGTCAGAATGGGGTTGCAATTTACCCAGAGCCACACAGGAATCTGTGACAGGGCTAGAATGTAGCTCAGTCAAGGGCTTACCTAATGTGCACATCAGGCCTGGCATCAGCATCGTGTAAGCCAGGCTTGGCGGTGCATGCCAACGATCCCAGCACTTAGGAGGCAGAGGCGGGAGGAGCAGAAGCTCAAGGCCATCTTGAACATCAAAGAGTTGAAAGCTGGGGCTGAAGAGCTGGCTCAGTGCTGCACAGTACTGACTGTGCTCTTCCAGAGGATCCTGGTTCAATTCCCAGCCCCCACATGACAGCTCACAACTCCCAAGACCTGACACCCTCACTGAGAAAAAAAAACAAGGCGAAACATCAATGCATATTAGAAAAAAAAAAGTTCACCACCAGTCCAGGCTAGAGAGACAGTGGCAAAGCAAAGACTCCATGACTGAGTTCATTTCTACAATCAGAGATAGGCGCTTCCTACCTCTCTCACAGACTTTCCCACTCTACACCAGGCTGAGACTAACTTCATCTTCTGCTTCCTCCGTAACCATGCATGTTGCATCTATGTCCTCTGGCCGGGGATGAAAACCTAGCAGGGGAGAAACTGCCATAAGGCAAGGTGGGCGGAGGAAGGGTCAGGCAGATGCAAGACTCCAGACACAACAGAATGTTCTGTCTGTCCCCGGCATGCCCTGTGTGTCATAAATCAGTGATAGAACCCCTAGCCGTGACCCCAAGCTGCGGCACCTGCTGTCTTTGTCAGGGTTGCTATTACTGTGACAAAATGCCATGACCAAAAGGCAAGTTGGGGAGGAAAGGGTTTGTTTGGCTTACACTTCTAGATCAGTCCATCACGAGAGGAAGTCAGGACAGGAACTCAAGCAGGGCCAGATCCAGAAGCCATGGAGGGGTGCTGCTTACTGGCTTGCTCCCCCTGGCCTGCTCAGTCTGCTTTCTCATAGAACCCAGGACCACCAGCCCAGGGATGGCGCCACCCACAACGGACTGATGACTACTTGAGAAAATGCCTTACATCTGGATCTCATGGAGGCATTTCCTCAGCGGAGGCTTCTTCCTCTCTGAGGACCCTTAGCTTGGGTCAAGTTGACCCACAAAACCAGCCAGTATGCTGGCCTCGGAAAGGGAGCTTGAGCCCAGGTGCTGGGAGCTCGTGGCTGCCTCATGATATTGATGTGAATTACAGGCTGTCTCTGGAACCTCGGATGTGACATGTGGACATCGCGGAGACAGGTATAGGGAGCCTGAAAAAGGAGAGGCGCAGGGGTCCAGGGAGGCAGCAACTTAACGTCAGTACCATCTAGAAGATGCTGCTCCTGGCCCCAGGGCTGGAGAGACATAGCCACGCCCCGATCTCCCTAGGCTCTCGGCTCTAGGGCTGGGAAGACATGACCAAGTCTTTACCCTCCCTAGGTTGTCCGCGGAAGCAGCTGCGGACAGTTGCTAGGGACAGCCCATCAATCTCCCAGCTGTGTCAGGAACTAAAGGAGAGACACATGAGGATGAAGATGCCCCTCTGAAGCCGCCACACCAGAAAATCTGGTAGAAAGCGGAGAGGAAGCAGGCTGGGGACTTTGACCTTGGAGTTCACTAGCAACCCATGTGACCTTCCCATCTCTGGGTTTCTCTCTTCTATTCTGACACATGGCTCCATTGGAAGACTAGTTTTAGATGAAGCTTCAGGTCTAATATTGATGCTAGGGCTGGGGTGGCCCCCTCCTTCCAATGGGAAGATTAAAACGGTTTCTATCAGCCCAGCCTTTGGCATAAGCTGAGCTTGAAGTTCCTGCACGTGTCAGCTTGGTTCAGCCTTGAAGCAATCTAGGGGGTGGGTGGTCACCCTGCCTCCAATTTATAGATGTAACTGGAGCCTAGCRCAGCTCAGTGACTTGCCTTGGACACATAGCTTGTCAGTGTGGAACTGTGGTACTGTGGTTTAAGTGGGGCCACCTGACCCTAGRACTAGCTCTCATAACCTCTCCGCTGTGCCCCAAGGAAAAGCGGAAGTTGTCCTCTGGTCCTCACCCTGACCCCTAAGCTTGGCTTCCTGTAAGTTTCCATGGTCAGGCATCTCCGGACTGCCTGTCATGGTGTTGGTATAGTCTAACCCACCCTTGGAGGGGAAGTCTTTGCTGGGACAGATGGAGGAGGGTCACTGCCATCAGACAACACTTGGACAGCTTGTCTGGGGACCTTGAATAGGCACCACCCCCTCCTCYGCAAGAGGACAGTCCCTTACTTGTTACCTTGGCAGTCACTGGGCAAGGGGTGGAGAAGCAATCGTGGCAGCCACGGGGCAGCCCTTTAGCTTGGGAACCTCAGCTGCACTCTGGTACCTCAGGGGCAAGAGAAGGTGTCTGGGAGGAAGTGCACAGCCTCGCAACTCGACAAAAAGGTTCTCTTATCTGCATATTGATGGCAACTAGTGGGCCCGTCCGGCATTGTCATTATGGAGATGAGAGACTCGTGTTGTAGAAAATATTTAAGCTCAAATCATGGGTTTCTACCCCACCTTTGATCATTCAGTCCCCAGATAAAAGACACAAAACCTTTATATTTATGATAAACCTTTAATGCACTATTGC
>BDUI01003584.1:26809-39542 GCA_002335545.1 Apodemus speciosus
CCTTTAATTCCAGTTCTCCGGAGGCAGAGCAGGTGGATCTCTGTGAGTTCAAGGCCAGCCTGGTTTACAAAGGGTGTTCCAGGACAGCCAAAGCTATACAGTGAAACCTTGCCTCATAAACAACAACTACAAAATAAAATAAAAAGTTTGTAATTATGAAAAACAGCTAAATAGGATTCCATGTAAAATACTTGAAATTACTAGTTTTCTGAGCAATAAGTTTTCTGAGATTCCTATTAGAGGTGTGTGTACTGGACAGATGTTAGATTACTAAAAAATGAGGCAGAGGAGTCTGGGAGAGAGCTCAGTGGTGAAGCATTTGCAATGTGTGTGGCAGGCTTTGGTTTGAATTCCCAATATCTTCCCACAAATATATTTATAAGCCAATCCCCTCAAAAACAAAACAAATCCAACTTACCCAAACCACAAAACAACATGACAAATAAACCAGACAAAACAGAAAAGGGAAAGAGACAAGAAGCCTGACAAGAAAAGGGCAGCCATTAATAAATGAGATCTTGCTGGGCGGTGGTGAYACATGCCTGTAATCCCAGCACTCTGGGAGGCAGAGGCAGGTGGATTTCTGAGTTCGAGGCCAGCCTGGTCTCCAGAGTGAGTTCCAGCTCAGCCAGGGCTATACGGAGAAACCCTGTCTCGAAAAAACCAAAATCCAAAAAACCAAAAAAGAGAGAGAGAGAGAGAGAGAGAGAGAGAGAGAGAGAGAGAGAGAGAGATCTTGTTAAACTAAAGATCTTCTGTACAGCAATGGAGACAGCTAATCCGAAGACGAGACAGTCTATGTAATGGGACAAAAACCTTTGCAAGCTATACATCTGACAGAGGTTTAATATCTAAAATATACAAAACCTTATTTAAAAAAAAACTTTAAACAAGAAATCAAACAACTCGATCAATAACTGGTCTGATAATATGAACAAACTTTATCAAATTATAGCACATAAATGGCTAGCAAACGAGAAAATGTTCAGGTTGACTAGACATTGTAGAAGTGAAAATAACATTAGTATTCCATCTTATCCAGTCATTAATGGACAAAATGACAATTGCTGGCCTGGCTGTGAACAAAATGGAACCTTTATACTCTATTTCGTAATAGTGTATGTTAGTCTGGCCACTAGAAAGCCTGTCTGGAGATGTCTCAAAAACCTAACAAAATATCTTCCATAAGACCCAGTTTCAACAAAGCATAAAGAGATAAAAATACAAGAAAATTTTATTTATTTATTTATTTACAGGCAGGGGTTCTCTGTGTAGCCCTGGCTGTCCTGGACCTCATGCTGTAGACTAGGTTGGCCTCTACTCACAGAAATCCACCTCCTCTGTCTCTGGAGTGCTGGCATTACAGGCATGCACCACCACAGACCGGCTCAGAAAGACTCTTTTAAAGAAGAAAAGATGCCTGGGAAAACATGGAGAGTCTGATAATCTTTGCCTTTGGAATTAAGCTTCTTCATCAATGCCAGCTCATTAACATCTTATGAGAGTCAAGAGAGATTACAAATGGATAGAAGGAGTAAACTGTCAACTGTCAAGTTGGGATATAAATGACCCCAAAAACCAACAAGTATTTCATATCTGTATATGCAAATGGATACTTTTTTAAATTATGTAGATATTTTTCCCTGAAGCAGTAGAAACAATAGGTTCAGAAGGCAGAACTTGGATTTCATTTAGGCTGAGCTCATCATATCTTGAAAAAATAGCTAAAATGCAAAAATGTTCAATAGCATCCATATCTACACGTGTATGTTACTGTCTGTCTGTCGACTTACCATCTGTCTGATTGTCCATCTATGTATGAAAAATCAATGACTATTTTGGCCAAATCCCACTTGGGAACAAGAATGTTCTTTAGTGCCAAATTCCCCTTTTACTTTATTCTGTGGCTAAATCCCAAGAATTGTAAAGGAGAAACAGGGCCAAACAAGGCTTTCTATTAAAATAAGAGATCCAAAGTGATGAATGGAGACTTGGAACTCATTTTAATGGAGAACATAGAAGCCAGAAGTCAGCTTAAATCCAAACGTATGAATTGGGGGCATGCACTGAATCTCAAGTAGAACTCTGGTAGTAATTTAGTGAATTAGGATGTGGCTTGTCCTAAACAGCCATAATTCTTGTTCCAGAAGGGCTCAACTCGCTTCTGCATTGGCCCGTACAGTTGCAGCCTACTAGACTTGAGTCATTGAGAAAATGCTGACTAGGAAAACACAGAGGGTAGATCCCTCTGCTCTGTCCCTAATTAGAATTCCTCCAGGTTGAACCATCCCATTAATAAATACTCTTTGGCACGGCTATTCAAAGAATTATAAAAACCACTTAAGTATATTGTATTGCAGCTTTCTTACTTCATCTTGTCTTTGTGGGTAAGTAGGAAACTGTTAAAGTCACCATGATTTTCAGATAAACTGCCTGTGGACACATCATCAATGATTCTACCACTGAAAACCCAAAAATGTCTGCTTGGAAAAAAAGACAACTTTAAGTCTGGATGATGATGATGATGATGATGATGATGATGATGATGATGATGATGTGTGTGTGTGTGTGTGTGTGTGTGTGTGTGTGTGTGTTGACATGTTCGGTGCACTTGTAGAGTGAGAGAACAATTTTGGGGAGTCATCTCTCTAGTTCCACCTCCTTAAGGCCAGGTCTGTCTTRTTTTCTCTGTTCTGTGTTGCCCATGATAGCTGGTCCCTCCCAAACCTCAGAAGACTACACCTTCATACTGGCATAATCTTATTGCGAAATGTATATCTGGTTGAAAGGAGCTCAAGAGTCCTAACCCTTTTGAACAAAATACATTTTTTGAAGCAGTATCTCACTGTACAGCCCTGCCTGGCCTTGAATTCATGAGGCTCTTGCCTCTGCCCCTTGAGGGTTGGGATTAGTTAGAGACATGGACTGCCAGGCCTGCGATGAGATGTTACTTTAAAAGCTACTTTGTGTTACACCAACTCTTAGGTGTGTCTCTTTGTCCCTCTTTTTATTATGCAACACACGCTCAGTTTGTAGAGTAGCATTCATTTACCAGTTACAAATAAATCTTAGAAGCCCCACATAGTGACACATGCCTGAAAGATTAGTACTTAGGAGTTGAATGCAAGAGTATCAGGAGTTCAAGGCCCACCTCTACTATACAGCCAATTCAAGGCCTACCTAAGCTACACAAGACAGGGTCTTAAAGCAACCAAACTTGTTAAAAACAAAATGCAAATTAGATTTTCCTCTTTGTGACATATATTTGTGCAATGACTAGCTGAAAACCTGATAAAACTAGTGACTGTTCAGTATGTTCTTTTTGTCCTACACCCCCAAAACTCAGGTCATGTGGTTACTCAAAGTGAAATGATTTGTGATGGTGCCAGTAATAAAGGAAATTTGATGTGAATTAGGGGAGTTTTCTGAGTTTGAGTATTTTCTTTCAGTCTTAATTCTGTTGTGACTGGTTTTTGCTGCTGTGGGCAATGATCTCATGGAAGATGTATTTTACAAATGCAATTAAGAAATATAATTGAGGAATATGATTCCAAAGTTCTTGTCTAGCACAGGGGTAAACAAACACAATGCCCTGTCTTATGACTCTTTTAATTATGTGACTTTTTACTTGCCAAACCAAGAAGTGATTTTATTTTGTGATTTAGTAATTTTACTACATAGCTAGGAATAAGTTTTTCCTGGGACTGGTTAATGGTTAAGAGTACTTACTACCCTTTCAGAGGACCTGAGTTCAGTTCCTAGCGGCCATATTGAGTAGATCATAACCACTTGAAACTTCAGCTCCAGGGGTTCYGACATCTGTTTCTGTCCTCAGGGGGTAACTGCACACACATATCAGAYACTCGCACAGACACATAAAACAAACAAAAAAGGAAACAATATACACAYATCAGATATGAAAAAGCAAGTTGCTCTTTTTTATTTTCAAGATACAGGATAAGTTCCAGAAGTATTTGGAAACTTTGGAAAAGCTAGACTTTGAGTATGCTCTTCTGTCTCTACTACTATTTACTTCTTAAATATCACAAATGTCTGTGTTTAAGGAGTCATACCATACATAGATGGTTAGCCAAGATATCATCTGTGAACAGTTGATGCACTCATAAACACCACTATCACCAATAACAATACTGTGCTTGTCAGCTAGTGTAYAAATCACTTATTAGTTCTTCTAATCACAACAACAGTCTCATGAGTTTTATTTTTGTTTCTCCTACTTAACACAAGCAAACAGAAAGGTTGGGCGTTAAAAGATACGAGGCTATGTGTAACTACCTCYGTATTTGGTGTTCCCARTCAGTTTTATTCTGCTTTTTAATTGGMATTCTTAATGGTAAACAGTAAGGAATACATAATGGTATGACTGAAGCATTAGCATAAATATTTGTAGATGAGGCACTTAGCAACAGTGTGAGAAAGAAATCACATTCTGAGCATTGTTAAGGTTGGCAGGAAGCTCAGTATAATAGTGTGAGATAGGAAATTACTGTGGTGCCAACAGAATACCATCTCTGTAGTACAATGTCCCTGGAAAGGATGCTAATTTTGCTGCTCCTTTGCCCTTTCAGTCACTGAGGGAGTAAATACTAGTTGATGCTTACTTCTGAAACACAAAAAATGGAATCTCAGCTGTTAGTCTTGCTGAATGACAAATTTTGTCCCCTGTGCACCCCCGCCCCCAAGCACTGGGCAYTCTGAGGCTTCTGTTTAAAACATCACAAAGTCCTTGTCACCCTTATCTCTTCCTTAAGTGCCTGTGATCTTTTCAGGGGCACAGGACCATGCATGGTCAACACCCAGTGGCTTTGAGCAGTGGTGGCATTGACTGCGAGGGCTGGAGGAGCCGAGAGGAAGAAAGGTCACTTTTCCTGACAACTTATAACTTGATTCCACTTATAGGCCATTTGTTTTCTGAAATAAGTAATGGGTGAGGACATAGGCCAGGTCTACAATTTGTGCACTGGAGAGATTAAGGCTCCTGGAGATCAAATTACTACAGCGAACAGACAGAGCTACTGGGGGATGTTTGGGAAGGATACAGGCAGAAGAGGGAGAAGCCAGAGACCTTAGAATGGAGACAGGAATAGATTTTGATGGAAATTGCTTCCCACTCTGCACCCTTGACGGAACAAAGAGGACAAATAGGCAGCGATGGGAGGAAAACTGGCTTCTCTAGAAGGCATGGGTTAGGTCRTGGGATGCTGTTACTGGACACATTTAGTAGGTTGAAGGAAGGGTGTGCTGCTGGCCCCCATCTTGGAAATCTGGCTTCTGTTAACTTGTCCTCTCAAGCAGGGAAGCCTGCCAAATGACAGGTCCCACTCTGGCTTCCTTCCACTCACATAGCTAGAAAGTTACCCAAGAGGCTCTCTATGTAGTTCAAGGATCCTGGGAGTTGAGGTAGAAAAAGAATCTCTAAGCAAGCAAGAGTCATCTTGCATAAGGGGCTGTAGTTTTAAGCCTTGCTGRGAGAGATGAGAGGGCTGGGAAGGCTGACTATTCAGAAAGGCGAGGAGGCAATGACACAGCATAGAAAGAAAGGCTTCCTCTGTCTCTGTTCCTTCCCTTTTCCTTAACTGAAGAGAATTTGTGTGGCCACTGTAGCAATTAAAGGAAGTCGGAGGGGGCACAGGGGTACAGGAGCCCACAGGAGCCCTRTATTAACAGAAGATGAGCTGCAACCCTTGAAATTGCTGCTATTGTAAGATAAATCCCAGCCTCCTGCGTTTTGCTTATAACAGCAGGGTAGTATTCGTTTTTTTTTTCTTTTTTCTTTCTTTTTGCAAAGCATTAATGAGTCCGTACTCCAGCCTGCCTGGGAAGACSGAGAGTAACTCTTCTGATTTAATGGCTTTGTAGGCTCTTGACGACATTGTCATCAATTAAAGAAAAGAAATTAATCACTTTTGAAAGAAAATGTCTTGGGCGATAAATGAAAAAAGGTTTGAAGTAAGATTAGCAAAAGCATGTGGGAAAGAATAGCTTAAAAWTTTTACTAGATTTTTTTYCCCTACGGTGACCAAAACAGGTTGAATATGAGTTTTTCTTGAAGCTTGACAGAGCCAGTTGTTTAAGTAGAGAATTTTAACACTGAAATACTGGTTAATTGCCAAAGTACACACTGAAAGTTATGGCACGTGGCTGGGTGCTGGACTGGGTGCTGGATCTCGGGATACTTAGATAGGCTTGCTCCCCGGGAGAAGACATTAGTCACTTTGCACTTTGACCTGGGAGTTAAAGGCTTTCTGTACTACTACGAAACGTTGTTGGGAAGGCGTGAGGTCAGCTTAACAAATGGTCCATATTTCTAAAACCCCAAAGCACCTCCCCGGAGTTTACTTTCCCTGTCTGTTACGGCGCCGYCCAGGCCYCCCTACAGTTTATTTTCCTGGATGGCGCTTAGAAATCTTGACTTGGGGAGCTTATAGTACGAGTTCTAGGGACTCAGCGGCTTTTCTCAGGCTAAGATGCTTTAAGCCTGCTTGGGAGCGTGGAGACTGGATGAACAGGACGGTGGGGGCAGGGAGAAAGGGAGTGGCCGCGTTCCCGCGGTCTGCTGGGATTCAGCGGGTCGGGGGATGAAGAAGATGAGACTGGAGTAGGTGGAGTGGCAGGGCGGTGCACGGTCGCAGTCCGCCGCCACTTGGGTGCGGAATCCGAGCTGGACTTGCGGAGCGCCCCCTCCCCCTCCGCTTCTCCCTCCCTCTCCTTAGAGCATCGGCGGCGGCGGCAGCGGCCGGCGGTCGCAGAAAATCGAGACCGCCTGGAGGCGAGTGGAGGAGCTGGGATATGGGGAGTCAGCGGGGGCGGCCGGGGCCGGAGCCCTTGAGAACGCCTGGGAGGGGAGCCGTCTCGGGCGTTTGTAGTGCGTGAGAGGTGAAGAGCGGCGAGGGCGGAGGCGGGGCCCGGGCCCGGCGTGGAGCAGGCTCGCCAAGCCGCTGCCTCCTGCCCTGCCCTGGCTGCCTCTGCCAGGGCCGGCGGCTATGGAGCAGGCGGGCGCCAGACCTGGGGCGACAGAGCATCCGCGACCCCTGAGGTCCTTGCCCCGGCTGCTGTTTCTGTCTTTCCGGCTGCTGCTGGTGCTGCTGCCAGGCCCAGCGGCCTCCCAGCTACGATACTCCGTGCCGGAGGAGCAGAGCCCCGGCGCGCTCGTGGGCAACGTGGCCAGAGCCTTGGGGCTGGAACTGCGGCGCTTGGGACCCGGCTGCCTGCGCATCAACCATCTGGGTGCTCCAAGCCCGCGCTACCTGGAACTGGACTTGACCAACGGAGCGCTTTTCGTCAACGAGCGCATAGATCGCGAGGCGCTGTGCGAGCAGCGGCCTCGCTGCCTGCTCAGCTTGGAAGTGCTGGCTCACAACCCGGTGGCAGTGAGCGCGATCGAGGTGGAGATACTGGACATCAATGACAACTCTCCGCGCTTTCCGCGGCCGGATTATCAGCTTCAGGTAAGCGAGTCCGTGGCACCKGGAGCGCGGTTTCACATAGAGAGCGCACAGGACCCWGACGTCGGCGCCAACTCAGTGCAGACCTACGAGCTCAGYCCCAGCGAGCACTTTGAGCTGGACCTTAAACCCTTGCAGGAGAATAGCAAGGTGCTGGAGCTCGTGCTGCGGAAGGGCCTAGACCGCGAACAGGCTGCCTTGCACCACTTGGTTCTCACTGCGGTGGATGGGGGTATCCCAGCTCGCTCAGGCACGGCTAAGATCTTCGTTCGTGTCCTGGACACGAATGACAATTCTCCTGCCTTTGACCAATCCACTTACCGTGTCCAGCTGCGGGAGGACGCTCCTCCAGGCACATTGGTAGTGAAGTTGAACGCCTCGGACCCGGACGAGGGTTCTAATGGTGAACTCAGGTACTCCTTGAGCAGCTACACATCGGACCGGGAAAGACAGCTCTTCAGCATAGATGCCACTACAGGGGAAGTGAGAGTAAGTGGGACTCTGGATTATGAGGAGTCTTCTTCCTACCAGATCTACGTGCAAGCTACTGACCGGGGACCAGTACCCATGGCGGGTCACTGCAAGGTGTTGGTGGACATTATAGATGTGAATGACAACGCTCCAGAGGTGGTGCTCACAGACTTATACAGCCCAGTGCCCGAGGATGTTGCCCTTAACACTGTTGTGGCCCTTCTCAGTGTGAATGACCAAGATTCAGGCTCCAACCGGAAAGTAAGCCTGGGTCTGGAGGCTTCACTGCCCTTCCGGCTGAACGGCTTTGGAAACTCCTATACCCTTGTGGTGAGTGGCCCACTGGATCGGGAGCAGGTAGCTGCCTACAACATCACAGTGACAGCCACTGACGGGGGAGTACCACCACTCACATCTCAAAGGACTCTGCAGATTGAGATCTCTGACATAAATGACAACCCACCAAGCTTCTTGAAGGACTCCTATTCCATCTACATCCAGGAAAACAATTTGCCAGGTGTGTTGCTTTGCACTGTGCAAGCCACAGACCCAGATCAAAAGGAGAATGCAGAGGTGACCTACTCCCTCCTAGACAGGGAGATTCAAGGGCTGCCAGTCACCTCTTATGTCTCCATTAATAGTGCCAGCGGCAGCCTTTATGCTGTCAACTCCTTTGACTATGAGAAATTTCGAGAGTTTTTTGTGACTGTGGAGGCCCAGGATAAAGGGAGGCCACCACTAAGCAGCACTGTGACCGCCAACGTGTATGTGGTGGACGTGAATGACCACGCCCCTCATATTCTATACCCTACCTCAACTAACACATCAGCAGCCATTGAGATGGTGCCAAGGACTGCCCCTGCTGGCTACCTGGTCACCAAAGTCATAGCCATGGATTCAGACTCTGGGCAGAATGCTTGGCTCTTTTACCATTTAGTCCCAACGTCTGACTCGGATCTCTTCAAAGTAGAACTTCACACAGGAGAAMTTAGGATTACCAGGAAGATAGGAGATGAGAGTGGTACCACTTTCAACCTGACTGTGGTGGTCCGTGACAATGGAGAGCCACCTCTGTCAGCTACCGTGGCCATTACGGTAGCTGTGGTGGACAGGGTTTCTAAAATGCTCCCCGACACTCAGAGACATATAAAGAATCCTCGGACATACTCTGAGATCACACTTTATCTGATAATAGCATTAAGCACAGTGTCTTTTATATTTCTCTTGACAATCATCGTTCTGAGCATCATCAAGTGCTACCGCTACACTGCTTATGGCACGGCGTGCTGCGGAGGCTTCTGTGGAGTGAGGGAGCGGTGCCCTGCAGAACTGTACAAGCAGGCCAATAACAATATCGATGCCAGGATACCACATGGCCTCAAAGTACAGCCTCATTTCATTGAGGTTCGAGGCAATGGCTCCCTCACCAAGACCTACTGCTACAAGGCCTGCCTGACAGCAGGCTCAGGGAGTGATACTTTCATGTTTTACAACACAGGGGCCCAGACAGGGCCAGGGCCTGGGGGAGCCCAAGCCTCAGTGACTGACAACAGGCAACTCACAGGCCAAAGTAGGCACAGTGCTGGGAACCTGATTATCCTAAAAAATGATGCTGTCTCTCAGAATGAGGTGAGATGGTTATCAAAGTGTCTTCCAGAAAGCCATGCATTTTTTTTTCTTGTGTCCCTTCCTCCAATTGCATGTGGTTGGTATTACTGATTTATTAGCACCAAAAGGTTTATCTGGTAAACTGAGTATTAATGGTAACTCTGATCTTATTATAACTTGCTGTTTGCTCTGTAGAATATAAGCCCTGGAGAATTCTTTTACTGACCATTTTYTAGTGGCACACTTGAAGAATTAGTCATAACAGTGTTTGAGAAGTGAGGATTAGTCTTGGGTATTTTTTGTTGACGCACAGCTCTGTAGAAATAGAACAGGCCTGGGAATAAGAGTTCTATTACTAGGAGGTAATGTGAGGTTCAAAGAGAAATAATCTCTGCTGTATCATCTACAGGGTAATTGTTTAGGGCTTTAAAAATTTAAATATATGAGCTCTGAGACCTCCAGAGATATGTGGTTACCTCTGTATATTGTTACTGTTTATATCTTAGAGGTCCACAGTGAAAATGATTGGCAGATATATCTATCTCTGTGAGTTTGAGGTCAGCTTGGTCTACATACAAGTTCCAAGCCATCTGGGACTACATAGTGTGAGACCTTTTCCCTAAAATTTATTCAGTTTAATCACACGGGATTAATGTGATAGGCTCCTCTGTGACTCCACCCTGGAAGTGAGAAGCTAGAATGTAGTCCTCTCTCTGTAGCTAGAATTTGCAATGGCTGGATGATGTGGCCTCTCTTGTGAGAAGAAATGAATGGTAGTAGGCCAGAGTAAATGAGTACACATTTGTCTAGTTGGCTGGGGGAGCTCATAAAGGAGTGGGATAGGATGATGTAGGGATGGTGGAGATCAGGACAAGCTGAATAAAGGGAGTGTGGGACAAGAACTCCAGTCTAGCCAACATCCTGGACATACTGCATACTCGGAGTCCATCTTAAGATGAGGTGTCAGCATTCACTTTAAATATCAATAATCTTCTGATTCCATGTTAACCATTTCTGTGCTTCTGATGAAATGTAAAGGATAATTCTCAAGTCTTTTGTGTCTTTAAGTTAAATGAAAATACTCTGAAAGCACATCTTTGTTTTCTGGATCTGAAATTAGGCATTCAATGGTATAAAGAGGCTTAGGAAGTGGATGGTTTTTAATGGATGTTTTTGCTGCCTAGTATATGTAACAGTTTGGGGGTTTGAGTAGTTACTGGCCAGATTGGTCCTTATAATGAAGAATGCATAGAAATGATCGAAAAGTACATTCATGTGCAGGTATACTTGGATGGGAAAGTCCCAGGGCATGCCTAGAATAATAGGAGCCTCCTGGTGGCCCCTTAAACTCGTATTTCAAAGCAAAAACACTGTCCTATACATATGGATGAATTTTCTTTTCAAGCAACAACTCTGTAGCTAGGACTTTGAGAGTCAGCACAAAATGAATTTACACTATTTGTTTTTCCCATAGTTTATGACTTTTCATTAGCATATTGATATGTTTACTAATGTCTATATCTTCACATTTAAAGTTCACGGCCCTCTTGAGGAGAGTAATGTGTAAGCAAAGAATCATAAATTGTATTTTCTTTTCTTTTCYTTTCTTTCTTTTTTTTCTTTTTGAGACAGGGTTTCTCTGTTTAGCCCTGGTTGTCCTGGAACTCACTCTGTAGACCAGGCTGGCCTCGAACTCAGAAATCCGTCTGCYTCTGCCTCCCAAGTACTGGGATTAMAGGCGTGCGCCACCACCGCCTGGCTAGATTGTATTTTCCATTTTCCTATGGATATTATTTCACTTATCAGAAGACCCTGAAAGTAGTCAATGCTGGGTTGCAACAGGAGGCAGACTAAGGAAGAGGAAATAAAGGAAATGGGCAGGGGAAGAGGAATGAGTGGGATGTCAACCCTTTTCCAGAATTGTTACAGGGTAGTGTTTGGAAGCCTTTAAAATGATTTGTCTTTAGATAAGAATGCTATAGATGTATGCCTGACAAGTTCAGGTGACAGGGGACTGGGGCAGGCTGCAGGTGGTGACAAGGCATGGAAAGTAAGSCAGACAAGGCTCAGCCTTGCCACCRGCTGTGTGCTGGRAGCTTGGGAAAATGATGTGCTTACCCTTTCTCTTATGACYCACAGCTTGGGGCATTTTGACMCGTGAACTATTTCTGTCTTACACTGACCTGTGTGTTAGTAGTTACTGTGGTTCACAAACCTTTAATCTAGGRATAAAGTTATTTTAGAAAGTGATGACTGTCGTGGGTTTTACCAGGAGAGTGCATGAATTTAGTAAAGGCAAATGGTATCTGGTAGACATCTCTCAAAATGTAGTGAGGCATCCCAAGGTCTACAGCTCCTGTATTTATTGCAGCTATGGAGAAAAAGTGAGACCCATTGCATAGCTTGGCAAAATGGTGACAGAAGTCAGTCTGTCTTGAAACCATCRTTGCTACTCTGCCAGGTTGGGCTTTCTCTTTCCTTACTTAGCTACTGCAGTGTACTGGGGTTGAACTAATGCCATGTGCCAACATTAAAATTAAATGGAGACTGGAAATGGAAAGTGAAGGCATTTGTACCCAGTGACCACTCTGCTCTGTAAAATGTACACTACTTTGCAAAAATGTGTATATGTGATTTCATTGCTTGTAAGTTTTAYATGAAACAAGCATTATCAGAGAGRTTATATAACACAACAYACTGCTACACTTCTAGTTGTGTTTTAAGCTTCATCGGTTTGACTCTAAAGCCTAKGTCTTCTTCAACAGTATAAGTACTCACAAATCCCAATTACAYGCACACACACAKTGGCATGGCATATTTGGTCAAAATGCTAATGCCGGCTATTTATTTACTGCTTTACTGTTGGCAAAGCTTACTTAGAGCCTTGATCTTTGCCATTTCACTGAGGTTTCTCTTGTTGCTTATTATACATTTAGTAGCAGATTTTGATCTTTAGGTAGATTTTACAGTGTTGTTTAGTTGTTTTTTTTTTGTTTGTTTTGTTTTGTTTTAATTTCATGAGTTGTGCTATGACAGCTTTTTGGCAACAGGACAGAATTTCTCTTTGGAGCCTTCTGAAAACCTGAAGTGAAAGTAGTTGGCACCTCTTCCAGAGTCTCCATGAAAAGAGACCAAGTCCTAAGATTGATTGCTAATGAGTCATTTCGAGTACTCAGTGGCACAGCATG
>BDUI01003584.1:50361-60753 GCA_002335545.1 Apodemus speciosus
CCACTCCTGGGTAGCCCCTATCTCCTCCTCCCTCCTCCTACTTCTATGAAGGTATTCTTCCACCCACCCCTCCCACCTTCCCTACAATGGGACATCTATTGAGCCTTCATAGGACCAAGGACCTCTCCTCCCCTTGATGCCTGAAAAGGCCATCCTCTGCTATATATGTAGCTAGGATAGCTCCCTTTTGAGTCTTTCTTTTCTTCCATAAAAAACATGATCTCTGTGTATACATGACTGTTTTGATTTTATGCTTGGAGTTCTTCAAGAGTTGAAAATAGATAACTGAGAACATATTACACCTATTTTAGTTTTAAAGGCTAAAGAAACAGAGAAGTTCAGTACTGAATCCACGTTCACACAGCTTCTGAATAGCAGAGACAGGGTTTAAAACCCAAGTGCACCTTGCTCCAAATCCAGGCCTATGTGACATGGCCACAAAGGATGCTGCTTTGCAAAAATCCACCCAAATTGAAAGGAGCACATGCACAATACAGAACAGATGACATAAGAATGTATATGTGAAAACTTCTCTCTAAAAATAACCAGATGCCTTTCAAATGATTAGGCTGAACAACGTGCACAGCTAAGGGCATTTTTTTTTCTGGCAACACCAAGGACTTTCATTTATTCTAATCAAGCAGCATTTGTTATTTATGAGTGTTTCACATGTCAACTAAAAGTAAGGTTGGTCAAAAATGCACAAGTTGAAGCAATTTCTTAGATAGCTAATATTGCCAGATGGCAAGGGGAAGAACGTGAAAGACTCCATCGAACCAATCTGCAGCCCCAGTTCAGTGAACGAGTGAGAGAGGAGAGTGTTTTCAGAATACTAACTGTTGTAGGATGAGGAGACAGGTCAGAGCTACTCAAAGCCACATGTGAAGTCATGCCTTGTCACCCCACCTAAGGTTAGTCTTGCTGTCATGGAGACATTTAGGTTAGTTTGGTAAGTTAGGAGCTAGCTTTGAACATATTCTCTCATTAATGACATTGGTCAGTGTAAATTTCCAGCCACATATAAAATGGGAACATTAATGGATTATTTCATGTTTTGGAACCAGGTTTGTCCTTCAGATTCAAAAGGATGTTAGGGATATATATTCATAATGCATAAATGCGTATCTGTATATGTGCACACATGTACATATATGTACATATACTTAAACATACATTCAACATATTATATATACACATACACTTACATTTACATTTACTATTGGTCAGCAAGCAGTTATATCCAAGTTCATTTTTTCATATTTGAGAGTTTCATATGTGTATACAATGAAATACAWTCCTATCTAATCCCTATTTACCTCTTCCGACTTTCCCTATATCCCTCTAACTCCATGGCATTTGTTTTGACAGACCTTTAAGTCCTGTAAGAGCTGCCCATACATGCATGGGTGTTGGGCCATACACTGGAGAATGGGAAATCTGTCAGTTATCACATCCTCAAGAAAAAGAATATTCCCATCATCTATCCGCAGCCAATAGCTTCTTAGAAAGGGGTGGAGTTTGGGGATCATCTTGGCCAACTGTTGGTGATTCATAGTTTTGGTGGAGATAGATGAAGAATCTCCCTTGCTCTTCATCCTTACTGGCTGCTGATACATGACTCATGGGTCTCATGGAGTGGTCAGAGCTCACATTTTCCAGTTAATCCRTGATGACCTAAGCRTACCTCCACACCAGTCACGTGAAGGGAAAAGGGYTCTCCTCTGCCTTCTGCCATGTCCTTTGTACTTTGAGGCATTAGAACTCACACTGTGTTCTTTGTCATTTGAAGAGGAATGATGTAAAGATTAATATTATTATTTAGAGTAAGAGCTGAGCTGAGTTCCAGTGTCAGGCTTACTTACTGAGTGCACAATGACAAAGTCCCTAAATRCATCACAGTGGTTGGCAGGGAGCATCAGTGCATACRTASTCGGCTTATCCATKCCTGGGGGGAAAATAATTTCATGGCTTGTAATCTACTATCTGGTTTTGACTGATAACCTGATGGTTAGAATCCAGTAGTTCCTATTTGTAGGTCCAGATMGTTCAACATCCAGAGAGTTGAGTCTCCCACTGCTACCCTTCTTGGCATGGGGAGAGGAGGGTTTATTCACTGCTCCCCGAAGAAAAGGAAAATGCTTCTCTGAACTTGGTTTTCAGTCTCATACAAAGCCTGCTTTTCACTGACTGTGTCACTCTATGGGCTTCATGGTGAAGGTGCACTTGTTTCTGGAAGACTTTTTTTCTTGTGCTTGGGCCCTCTTCCACRTGTGTCTGAGCYCTTCCTGTGTCTTGCCACTGACCATCCTTTTCATGCCAACACYAGAGTGTCTGTGACCAGGGGCATAAAGGAACCTAGGCCCACTTTGTACTGCTCCTTACTCACGTGTGTGCCTCTTGCAGTTGTTTTTTCCTTTTAATTCTTCTGCTTTGCTGGTAAGCTCTTCATTTAACTTCACAGTCTGCAGAAGCCTGGGATAAAGAAGCTCTATTCTGAAGGGATCAATGGAGGCATCACAGGTGATGTTTTCAGTAGGATAAACAAGTCAGGCATTAAATTGGATAATTCTGATTACTGGGCCCTGTTCTCCAGTCTTGTCTTTTGTATAAGCMGACCTGGATCACATGTCTCCTTATTTCCCTCCAGCTTCCCATGAGACTGAGTACAGAGAAAATGAGCTAAACAGTGAATGCACAAAATACAGTTACAGCCTCTGCAAAGATGGAGGAATGTGTTTTAGAGTCAGGGACATTAAAGGGCCAGACACTGGTGTTCAACTTTTAACTTTGTCTGGGTGAATGCCCTGAAAAAGTCATGATGAATGTTCTCTTGTGATTAATTCCTAGARGGAATCTCTCTAAAAAAGATGGGCCCCACCTGCCAGGGAACTGGTTTGGCTGTCTGCAGTGGGTCAAGCTGGTCTCACCTATTAGTTGTTCAAGGCTCTTCTTTATACAGGTCATAGACTCTCAAGAGCTACTGGACATGTGCAAACYGGATGTGATAGTGCACACATCAGTATAAGATCAGTGTGGCAGGGTAGCAGGGTCTCAAGTTGAGGCCTACCTAATCTACATGGGAAACTCTGGGAAAAAAAAACAAAACAACCACAGTTAAAAAGAAAAGGCAACAGCAAAATTATTTTAGAGTGGGAAATCTAAGCAAATCTTTAAGTTCTTGGTCCATAGAGTCAACCAACCACATATAGAAAAAATGTGATAAAAATGTATCTGTACCAGACATGTACAGGGATTTTTTTTCTTGTCACTCTTTCCTAAATAGTACAAGGTAAAAACCTGCATAGTGTTTTCATTGTATTAGGCATTACCACTCATCTAGGGATGATATAAACTACACAGAAGGATTGTGAGATTACATGCAAACACTACACCATTTTATATGTGATTTGAACATCAACCGACTCGGTTGTCTGTGATGATCCCAGAGTCCATCCCCCMTGGATAACAGGGGATAATAAYTGTTCTTTCTATTTATCGAGAGCCCAGGGAATTCCAAGGCACACAGCTCTGCCAAAGATAACATCATAGCTTGTGAAGCAAGGTCCTGGGGGACCTGGAACTAAACAGTGAAAGATTAATTGGGTGGGACAGGYTGYAAGGCAATGAGGCTTMTTAGCTAGAGAACTCAGGGTACTAGGCAGTGGTTYACAACATGCAGTTCCTGGGGTMGAGTACCAATAACATCTAGGGACTTGTTAGAAATGCTCAGACAAATGTGATCTCAACACACCCTAAAGTTTAGGAATCCTTCTAGAAGTGAGTTTGTTGACWCAGGTCTGTGATCTTYGCTACTTRGGAGCTGCTAGCAGGGGCCTGCAAGYTCAAGGGCACCTGGGAGAGCATAAGGAGATGCTATCTTAAAAYAAAAAGTGAAAAGAWTGTAACTCAGTGTTAGAGCATTTACTTATCATGTGGGAAGCCCTGGGCTCAATCCCCAGTGCCAAAAATCACAAATCAGTAACAGCAAAGATATGTTGGGCYAGAGTAAATATTTCTGATGTTGCCTAGTATGTTTAGAGGCTCGGAAACTGTGTGGAAGCCATCTGTTATGATTCTTGTGGGCCTTTCCCAAACCCGAGAGATAATTGCCAAGCTCTGGAGCTGCAGACCCAGAGCAGGCTTCTTGTGACGTTTGCTGTGCCTCTCAATTGCTGTATGCTCCTAGGGCCTTTCTAGACTCAGTTTCTTTTTCAGAGAAATAGGGGTTAAGAGTAGTGTCTTTCTTTGAAGTAATTACAATAATCAAATGGTATATCACTCACATGTTAAAGAGTCCAAACAAATTTAGCGAGAAACAGCTATTTTTATGATTTCTTGGTATTTTTTTTAAAAGACAAATCTATCCTTTCTTTACTTTCAAAATGTAGATCTGAGGTTCTGTGAGTWGACTCTGTGGGGAGACTGTGTCACTGAAATTTTAAGCGCTTGTCTCTGTGTTTCCTTGTAGGATTGCCTTTGTCCTGGTTTGTCACATCTCTTTACTCGATAGAAAATGTACATGGTTATGTGTCCTAGTTTTATAGGGGGATCCAAGTTCTTATTCATTTTATAGATTTTTGCCTTTCTAACCAAGCCAAGTCCCCAAGGAAAGACTCAATATAGACTCCATCCCTTATCACTCCTCCCAAAGAAACCATGTCCAGTAAGTTTTTTGGATTCCATTTAGGAGCACTGTCARTGTCTTTTATGTCTCATGASTGAGTGCAGCCTCAGGCCCTTTGGGAAGACTTTAGAAAGCATGCTGTTCCACTAACCTGCTCACCCTGGACTTCAGCTGTTGTCATGGCAATGCCAGTCTGGTAGGTGTGTGCATATCCTTATTAGGAAAAAAAAATGAGTTCAGGGATCTTGTGAGTAGGGCAGCTCYTCTCTGTGTCCTCTACTGTCACCTTCCATTTGACAGCCCAGGRAAAAGAGCTTTATGGAGAAAGCCATCTCTAGTGGGGTGGGGAAAGTAAACCCTTAGAAGATGCAATTTCATTTTCAGGGGTGTGTGAAGCTCATTATGCTTGCTGGAGTTCTCCATGTAGTCCATGATACACAAAAATTTGCTTGTTCTGGCCTGGTCTGGAGGGGGTGTAGCAAGAATTATCCCAGGAGAAGCCAGAAAGCTTAAGTCTTTGCTGTCTCTGTTAAAATATGTTCTTTCTCATCTCTTGGAGGGACACTCAGCACCTTCCATTTTTATTGACTGTGTAGGTAAAAGGATGGAGTTGAGAATGTCTTGATGTTCTAAATTGTTTTTGTATAATAAGAAGTTTCTGTGATAGTTCTATCCCCCTGTATTTTCTGTACATTTCCCTTCATACTAGTTTTTCCAGTGTTGGTAGCTTAAGGTCAAATACAGTCAAGGTTGGTTGGAAGCCATGACATGTATTAAAAGAACTTGTTCCTTCTCAGTTGTCCTCAAAAGGACACCCTAAGTCTCATGGAAATTACCCAAGCTCATATGCATGCATGTGACATACATTTTGAGAACACACACAGTGAGGAGAGGTGTACACCAAAACTGCTCCCCAGAGCTAAAGTTTCCTTCCAACACTACAGATGCAAAGACACAGGCTAACGCTGGGCAAGGACCTCATTATAGCTTCTCTTGCTTGTCATAGATCCATTTAATGTGTTGACTACATTGCAGCAATAGAGTAGGGTCCTTGGAGAACTTCCTTCTGGCAACTTTGACTATGTTCTTGAAAAATCACAGGCTTTAGTCTTCTTTTGTGCACTGGTTGTATGGATCCAGCTCTAGTATACACTCATGCAATCCCTGCATGCAAGAGGGCTGAGGTAGGAGGATCATCAGGAGTTCAAGGCCAGTCTGGTCTATATAATAAGTTTCAGGCCAGGTTATATAGCAAGACCCAATCTCAAAACAAAACAAAATAACCAAACCAATGAACCARCCAGCCAACAACAACATCAAAACTCCATGAAACAGGATTTCTGAAGTACTCGTCTAGGTCTTGCTGTGCACTTTTTCTGTTGTTGTTGACTTTTAAAGCCCTTTATCAACAGTCTGAGTCAGGTTTCTGCTAGGGAGTTCCCAAAGTTGTAAAAAGCATAAGAAATGGGGGAACCCACCAGTTTTTCCACTTGTCTCAGCAGCACATAGACTAAAGACAGCAGGATGCTCTGCTCTGTGTTTGAAAACTTTGTGAGGAAGGGGAAATGAAGGGTGGAGTCTTCCTTTCCTTTTGTGAGGAAGATTACTAGAATTGTTTAGATTAGGAGTCTGGGAACTCCTATTTGGAAGGCACTTGAACAAGAAAAGTCTGCTTCTGACCTGGTTTACGGTAGAATTATCATGACAAGTCATAATTACTTTATGTGTTGTTGCTCCAGAGAGTCTTGCCCTTGGCCTCACCCACTCTGGCAAGCTACAAACTAAAGCCTGCCACAGTGATAGCCAGGGACTTTTACAACAAGAATTTTTGGAGACAGTCAGCCAAAGGAACTTGAAAAAAAAATCATCTTCATAGAAGCAGTCAGCATTGCAGTTGAGAAGGTCACTGCCTAATCTGGAGAAACATATTCAGGTCAAATGTTGACTGTAGATCAGGGGTCTCTAGGGAAGGCTCATAAGGGTTCTGATTGCTGGAAGTGAGTGTGTGCATTTTGGAGGGGACTTATTCTGCCTTGGCATTGGAAGCCTCCTTACTGTCTATCAGCAGAAGGGTAGGAAGCAGAAATAGATGCTGTTCTACCCTAATCTACCTCCTGAAGCCAAGCACTTCCTCAGCAACCATCTTGTCTACCTTCTAAGGAGAGGACTAGGTAAAGGATGGGAGGGGCTAGTACTAGAGGTGATATTACCAAAGGAAATCCAGGAAAAGGGATGTTTGGGTTCCTCTTGAAATCGAGAGCTTTGTAGAAGATATATCTAAGAGGTGTAACCACTGAAATTTGAGGTATGAAGAAGTAGTTTTGGGTGGCCAGTTTTGGGTCCACAAGAGAAAAGAGACAACGAGAAGTTTGTTATTACTGGAGTCAGACYTCTCACCTGTTGTATTCCAAACCCTCAGCCTCTGGATCAGAGGTGTCATCCATGTTTTTTGTTTTTTGGGTTTTTTTGTTTATTTTTTTAAAAAGGACTTAAAAATGAAAAATGAGGGTTGCTTTGTAGATAAAAGTCTAAACAAGCAAGGTCAGTGTTGATGATTCAAGAAATTTCAACATATTGAGTTTATGTCCAATTCTGTGCAGAACTGTTGCTCACATGCCGTGCTGGGCCAAGTAATGAAGCGATATTCTCTTGGTCTTCTGTGTTCCTTGTTTGTTTTTGTTCTAACTCTACAGTATAGACACTGTGATGCTTAAGAATGTATGTGTCCCGTTTCTGTTCCCATATTTACCTGGAGTCCGATGAATGCTCTAAAGCCACTGAACATGTGAGCAACTTAGAATAGATGCTCACCGACCTGCACAGTTAGAGGCTAGATTTTGTGGGAGAAGATCACTTGATATGTACACAATGAGGAGGATACATTTGAGTCTGTGAGTTTGCTGATAAGCCATAGAACACAATCCCCCACCCCTCTTTTTGCCAGTCTACTGGAAGACAGCCCCCTGCCTTCTGCCTTTTTCTAGGACTGGAGACAGAAAGCCTCCCATGATGCTTGCTAGGCCAGTGCTCTGCAAACTCAGTTGCATTCCCAGTTCTCTTACTAGGAAAACAAAATGAAACAAGCAACCACAAAACTCAATACTAAAGCACAAAAAAGCAGCCCTAGGGAGATTTTTCTCAGTGAATGTACTAATAGGAAGGTCTTTAACTTTTCAACCATTGTCTTTTGTACTATAGAAATAGTATTTTAGAACAAGAAGAAGATTTAACAGCAATATCTACTATTTATTTTTTTGTTTTTTTGTTTTTTTTATTTATTTTGGATTTGGTTTTTTTGAGACAGGGTTTCTCTGTATACCTGGCTGGCCTCGAACTCAGAAATCCGCCTGCCTSTGCCTCCCAGAGTGCTGGGATTACGAGCGTGCACCACCACTGCCCGGCTTATCTACTATTTATTAAAGACTGTGATAAAAGCATTCCATGGGTATTACATAATTAAATAACTGTGTGTGTGTGTGTGTGTGTGTGTGTGTAGGGGGAACTCAGAGGACAGTCTCAGGTGTTGTTAGGTGCTTCCCAGCTTCATTTAGTGACAAGGTCTCTTGCTAGCCAGCAAGCTCTAAGGTTCAATCTGCCTCTGCCTCCTCAGTGCGACACCATGTTTGACTTTTTTTTTTTTTTTTTAAAAAGCATGGGTCTAGGGATCACACTAATGTCTCTGTGCAACATCTCAAGACAAGTGCTTTGCCATCTGAGCTATCTCCCCAGTCCTTATACAATTTTAAGAGAGAAGTTCATTATCATTCCCATGTTTCAGAGAAAGAAGGGGAGGCTTAGAAGAAGTAAGTGATTTTTCTTACATCATGCAGCTGATCAGTGTTTTGCTGATTTTTGCTGATTTTCAGTGTCAAGTAAAAGGCTTACACACACCAATGAATGCTTAAGAAAAAATGTATTGAATTCTTTAATGAATACAATGCCAAAAAGGCATGTCAGCCCACATCTTCCTGCTGCCAAACCCTATTTACTTACCATGTTCCTGTCATGTCCCATGTGGCCAGTGAAGGGTTTGTTGTCTGAGCTCTCAGCCAGCTACAGTGGCCTGTCCTGGTTTCAAGTTACTGCTATCACAAGTTCACATAAATTTTGTGGCTTAAGATATCTTAAAATATCTCAAAGTCACAAATGGTATATTCCAGACTCTAAACCACTTTTCTTCAATTGCCAATAACATGTTTTATATTTCCATCTGAGCCTCACACCAGGCACTTTCAATGTATATATTTGCGTGAATAGTATATTCACAAGAATTTAGGTATTCTCTAGGAAAAGATTACTCATGTTTCCTATATCTTTATRGGTCTTCTATAGCAGAATCATTAGTACCCAATTTCTATTACCAGTCTCTCTAAAGTAGTTGAAGCCCTTTCTGTCCTGTCTCTCAAAATTCTTCCAGACTCTATCCAATGCTTAATTCCAAAGTCACTTTTATATTTTTAGTTATTTGTAAAAGCATCATTCTGCTTTAGGGCACAAATTATGCCTCTGTATCCAAAGATCACAACAAATTARCACAAAATAGGTAGTTTAAAACAATATAACTTGATTATCAGTTTTGAAGATCAGAAGCCCAAAGTAGGCTTCACTGGCTAAAATAATGGACTTGGAAGTGCTACAAGTTTTTTAGAGGCTCTCTAGAAGGATTCCCAAAAGCTGGGCACARAGGCACATAGGTGTTATTCCAACACTGTCATTCTAACAACTGGGAGGCTTAGGCAGGAAGATGTGGAGTTGCAGGCCAGGGTGGGTAGTATAGCGTGACCCTGTCTCAAAAGTCATTAAAAAAATAAGAGGACCCATGTTTGTACATTTTCCAGCGTTTAGAGGCTGCCTGCATTTCTAAACATTTGGGTCCTTATTTCAGCCTCAAAGCCAACAATGTAGCATCTGAAAATCAATCTCTCTCTCTCTCTCTCTCTCTCTCTCTCTCTCTCTCTCTCATTTCTAAGGATGTTGTAAGTGCACTGAGCTCACCTAGCTAATCCAATATAATCTATCTTAAGATCTTTAATCATATAGGATTAAGATCACTTTTATCATGCAATATAACACATTACAGGTCCTCTTTGAGTAAGGGCATATCATTTTACCTATGGCAGGATCTTAGGTGTCTAAGCAGAGGTGGCTGTGTGTGTGTGTGTGTGTGTGTGTGTGTGTGTGTGTGTGTGTGTAGTGTGCATATGCGTGCATGTAGATAGTTTAATAAAGATGAAGGTAAATTAAGATCCATATTAGGAATATGACTTTAAATCATTTTTGAGAGCTATTAATTGCCCTAGCTTTAGTTGAGAGTATTTAATCGTCTTTTCTCTCCAGATCTTAAGGAGTTAAGAGCAGATACAAGGCTGGTGTGATGGCTCAGCAGGTGAAGTGCCTCCCTTGCAAGTCTGGCAAGCTGAGTTGAATTCCTGGAACCCACATGGAAGTGGAAGGAGAGAACCAACTCCACAGAGTTGTTCCTTTTTCTTCCACGTGCTCACCTGGAGTGTGCACTACCCCCACATCATACAACACAATAGTACATAATAAATATATAAAATTCAAAAAAAAACAATGCAAGGAGCTGGCTGAGTGATCAAAGTTAGTATTGTTGCTATTGGCAAAAAAAGAAAAAGTCTGTAGAATACTATCAGGGTCTCCAATTTTCAAAACAAAAAGGATGAAAAAAATAGGTGTCCAGTTCCCTTGGTGGGAAGGGAGAGCTGTCCTGGTTGATTGATTACTCAGAACAAGTTGGGGAGAATAGA
>BDUI01003584.1:82125-92473 GCA_002335545.1 Apodemus speciosus
GGCAAGTTATTTGCTGAACTTTCTGCGAGTCCCCCAAAAAGCAGAGCTAGGTGCATAAACCCTGTCATGATGTCAAAAGGTTACTGTGTCATGGCTCCTTGAATCACCTTTCCGGGCAGGCCATCCCTCTCCCTTTCCAGCTTCAGCTTCCCTTCTAAGTCGCTATGACACTTTGTGGCGGCTTCTGTGGCTCCCAAACATCTTCTGCAGRCTCAGAGCAAAYGTCACTTTACATCTACAATCCCATATAACTGTCTCCAAAAAATTAACGATTTTCTCCTCTGTAGCCCCACAATATTTTGCATGTGCCTTGGTGTACATAGACTGTGACCACTCTGGGGAAGGAAGCTTGCCTTGGGAATGAAATTGGAATACTTTATGCAAACAGATAGATTCGGTTTACAGCAGGATTTTATCCKCTCCTATTATAAAGTGATCTCTATAYGGGACTTCTTCCCATTTCATCTCTGTCTTATCCACAGAATTAAGGCAGACRGTTGATTCAAAYGGTCCATTTATAGTTTGGGAAAGAATTAAGAGAGAAAATAAGCCAGGYGGTGGAGGCACATACATTTAATCTTAGCACCCAGGAAGCATTGCTAGGGGGATCTGTGAGCTCGAGGCCAGTCTGGTCTACAGATAGAGTTCTAGGACGGTCAAGGACCCTGTCTAGAAACAAAACAAAACAAAACCCCCAAAACAAAATAAACAAACAACAGAAAAGAGAGTGAAAATAAACATGTACACCATCAATATACCGAAAGTAGCATTTTCTGCTTTAAGCTTGGATGTTTCCTGTCTTGTTCCCAGGCACGTTTCCACAGCTGTGTTATTCAGGAAACTCTTCCCAAAGAGTCAAAATCATGTTATTAGAAAACTAGATTTGTGGGCCTTGTGGTAAGAAAATCTGCCCCACTGATTGTTTCCAGACACTGGCAGTTTCTCCTACTTGTGTGTGGAATAAGGGAGGGCATAGTTTCACTGTTGTTGATTTGTGACGCTTTGTCTTTCAGAACCTGAGGCAGGAGAGGTGTCCCCTCCGGTGGGCGCTGGTGTCAACAGCAACAGCTGGACCTTTAAATACGGACCAGGCAACCCCAAACAGTCCGGTCCCGGTGAGTTGCCAGACAAATTCATTATCCCAGGATCTCCTGCAATCATCTCCATCCGGCAGGAGCCTGCTAACAACCAAATTGACAAAAGCGATTTTATAACCTTCGGCAAAAAGGAGGAGACCAAGAAAAAGAAGAAAAAGAAGAAGGGTAACAAGACCCAGGAGAAAAAAGAGAAAGGGAACAGCACGACGGACAACAGTGACCAGTGAGGCCACCAAATGGAAACAAGCCACTTAGCCAGTTTTTGTAATAATGGCAAATCTCTCCCATGTAGCAACTCCCTGCTCCTTTCTCCTATGACATGAGCCCTCTTAGAGACCTCAGAAATCTGCAGAAAGTTCCCTGTGTCTGTCTTGATCACATTTAACAGGTTTTGTCTTAAAAGCTTTCTTAAGTCTGGTGTTAACTCTCTCTCTCCACTCTGGCTTGTTTTCAGAACCTAAAAAGCAGACCCAGGTTTCCTTTCTCCCCTGCCGCAAAGGAGGAGCTTCCCAGCCCCGCCAGTGAGAGTTGGACTCTCTGCCCTGTGCTTCAAGCATCCTGTCTTGATGATATTTGCAGGGCAGATTGAAAGGTATTCAGGTTGAGCAGTTGGATGTTTGTGGTCACTGGGTATGTGTGGCTACCAAGAGTGTCCGAGAGCCTGATATTGGCTGGGATGGTCCAGATTAGACTAGTTAACACAAGAAGGGCTGGAAATCGAAGGCACATAAACACTGAGAGATCTGGAGGGGGAAACGCGGAACTTAAAAGGACCAGACTTTCTCAATCTCTCAACTGGAGGTATGGTGGTCATCCTCTAGCAGACAAAACCATTCTCACTGACAAAGCTTTAGGAGTCCCTCAAGTCTGTTGGCTGTAATATCACTATATTCAAAACCTGCATTATGCAAGTGTTTAACAAGAGGGCCAGCCAGGGCAACAGAAGCAGATCTGATGTGTTTCCTGTACATGTCCTTGTGCTCACGCTATTAAAAATTCTTTTGCACACAATTCATGAAAAGGACGCATCCTTTTCCAACAACACATATGCAAAAGCAAAAGAAAAACCCAAGACCTCACTTTATGCTATTTGTTGTTTTGATAGATTTATTTAAAAAGAGAACGTCTATAGCTATAAATCTTTAAAGAAATATGACGAATACAATTCCCCCCAACCTTCCCTCAAAAGAGAATCCAGTCTACAGCCATTTGAAATGACCATTGCTGCTACAGAAGTGCTTTAAGAGAATTGCCTGGAACATCTGTATTATACCGGCCACCTGCCAATCACAGCTTTACCCTTTCAGGTCACTCTGGGGCTGCCTCTTGCATGTGTTAATTACTAAATAAGAGGATCTTTCTCTCTTTTCTAAGAAAAATGATGTGCACTTTGATTACACAACCTTCTCTAACCCACTCTTATCAAGACCCAGAAACTGAAGAAAAATATTGTTTTCTCATGCACACAGTGAGCAGACTTTTCATTCCTCTGATTCTGTGGTTGTCTCGGTGTGCTAGCCTACACCTTCGCCTTGTTTAGTTTTCCTTTTCTATAACACTCTGAATTGCTAACCTTACTAACACCTATGATGTTACCCGAATCAATCTCCCATATGTATGCTGTATGCTATTATAAGACTCCTGAGATATACTTACTCTGTGCTTGTGTATGTGAATGTTAATGCAACTATTACCTAGAGTGAACTTTAAGCTTTATTGTTGAATGTAAGCCCATTATATTTCCTTTTGTACACCTGTGGAAAAGTGGAATAGTGTTTTTTTTAAACCATTGTTAATCAGCTTTTGTGTATGAAAGACAGTAAAATTTCTTTCTTAAATCAAGATGCTGGTGATTCAAGGAATTTTATTTATGGTCAGCCAAGGGCTGTCTCTTGCCAAGACTCCTGCTGGCAAGGGAAAATGGATAAAGCTGTTTTTTTTTTTTTTCCTAGTAAGAATTCTGGAATAAATACTGAAGAAAGTCCCTGAAGGTATGCAAGCACAAAATTGTACCAATCTGACCTCTTTGAATTTGCAGACTGTTTTGAAATGCTATCCGGAATATCAGCTCATAGAAAGTAATAAAATTTACTGTTACCATAAATAAGACATTTTAGGTTTGTTGTGCACAACTTAGATGTTTGATTACTTATATTATCTATTTAAAAGCATATAAAAGAGGTAGGAGTCTGTTTTAAAAGGCATAGAATTTCAAAAAGAAAACTTGTCTTGTCTACTTTAGCTTCATTCTCCCATATTTTGAAGGGTGTGTAACTTCAGCTCTGCAGGATTGCATGGGGTAAAACTCGTTGACAGCACATGTGAACCATTGCTACATTGTAGGTTGTGATCATTTTGCCCCACTGAAGCCCATGTAACTGACCTTACGTGCCTTTTGAACTAGGAGAATCGGGCTATAATTTATTAATGATGATAATGATAATGTGTATGTACAGCACTTTTTAAACGTATGAAGTGCTTTCCAATTCGTGTTAGTTATTAGTTATTACAGCTGTAAGGATAAAACAACGTCATGTGGATTCATTTTTAATTGGTGCTATTGGTATTTCCTCTGTTCTTGCTAATAAATGGAAATGGTGGTGTGAAAGCAATGGTGGTCATTTCTAAGTAGAAGAGTAGGAGAACTCGGTACACTGATGATCATGACCTGTTGCTGCGGAAGAGTCAGGCCGTTACCTGGATCTTGTTTATCACTGAGGCGAACAAGGTGGAATCCAGAGTCACACGTCACAGCCAGGAGAGTGGTGGTCACTTTCAGCTTTGCCATTTCAATTTGACAAGAACTGCAGTAAATCGGTTTTTATCATTAGAGACCCCCTCCTCAGCCATCTTGTTTAATTACTTATTTAGCTCTTGTACCTCTCTGCAATTAGGAAGCCAGGAAATCACACACACAGATACACTGCGCACGCGCACACACACGCCCACATCACACACACACACACACACACACACACACGCCCACATCACACACACACACACACACACACACGCCCACATCACACACACATACATTCGCACCTGCAACATACCACACACGTTACACACTTCATACACCCTTATCCCCCCATTCCCCCACAACACTCCACACACATACACACACCACACATACCACACACTATACACCACACACACACACACACACATGCCCACATCACACCACATATACATTCACACCCGCAACATACCACACATGTTACACACTTCATACACCCCTATCCCCCCATTCCCCCACAACACTCCACACACATACAAACACCACACATACCACATACTACACACACACACACACACACACACACACACACACACACACACAAGCACGCCACCCCACAAAATGAACTTTTTTTGACACTAGAGTACATAACCGCCAACCTCCTGGGTAGGTTCATTCCACACTGCCTCATTTTCTGTTAGCAGGCAGATTAGATTATCCTTTCAAAGATGAGCTTAGGCTTTAGATTCGATAGTTCGCAGTATGCAACAGTCCTCCTCCCCTACAAGATGGGAGGAGAGGGGGTATCCATTTATGTCAGGAGACATTTTTGTCTTCCTTAATCGGAGATGAGAATGATGTGGCTTTCACTGAGTAGAGACTAAAGACACTGCTCAGCTCCCCTCAGTTCACAGGAGAGGCCCCCACAAGAATTGAGCTTTCTAGTTCAAAATGTTAATAGTAACAATGGGGAACCTTGAGAGGGGGAGTGACCATGTAACTTGTTTAACTGGATTTTAAAGTGGAAGGGAGGTACTGTTTGTTCATAACTCTTCTACAGTTTCCACAAGGACGGCAGCTGACTGGGATACAGGGACTATTCATGTAAATAACATGATGTCTCTCTGTAGCAAGCCAGTAGTCTAGCAAGATGCTGCTCTCAGTTTTCTAGTTCCAGTTTATTCACTCCCAAAGCCACAAGCACATATATCTGTGGGGAAATCATTTATCAAGATGATCTTCAAAAGGTTTAGGCACAACTTCTGCCATATGACATACGCAATAGTCATTAGTATCAACAATCTTTTCCCTTCCCTCTTTTTCTTATGGGGAGTGTTATCTCATTCATCAAAATGCAAACTAGAGATAGTAAAACACACTTCACACACATACACACAGCTCTCTCTCTATCCACGGAGAGTTGGCATTAAAAACACTCAGGATGACTCAGCAGATTCAATCAGCCATTTGTCATCTGAGTTCAATCCCTGGAATCTAAGATGGAAAGAGAGAATCGACTCTCAAGAATTATCCTCTGACCACCACACAAAAGCTGTGGCACACGTACACATACATGTACATATACAATAATAAACACAAATTTAAAAAATTTACGCGTCTTTGCTCCATCTTGGAGGAAAAGAAGTAAAGTCCCATGGCATCTTTCTTATTTCCATCACGAATAAAATGAATTTGAATTCTTCAAGTAAATCTTCAAAGGATCAATCTGTTCATAGCTACTTGACCTCCATGATCAGTGATCTGAAAACACCCTGGGCTTGAAGTCACCTTCACGTTCAAATGGATCAAACTCTTTAAGTTTAAGTACATCTATATCAGATAAGAAAGGTAAGGCCTGTGGTGACTCTTTTGGGTAGATGGGTTAAAAGCAGAACCAGAGCACCTTAGACTGGCCTAGACTCAGACAGGCAATAAAGGACAAGTCAAGGTGAGTTTCCTTAAGGTTACTTTGTGAGGGTCTCCTATATAAGGTGATGAAGTTATCCATTAAGACAGCTGTTCTCAGCCAGGCAGTGGTGGCACATGCCTCCAATCCCAGCACTTGGGAGACAGAGGCAGGCATTTTTACAGAGTTGGAGGCCAGTCTGGTCTACAGAGTTCTAGGCCAGACAGAGATACATACTGAGATCCTGTCTCTAAAGAAAAAAAAAAAAGAATCACAATTAATTTTATTCTTTTTGTTGTTATTGTTTTTTTGGATTTGGTTTTTTCGAGACAGGGTTTCTCTGTATAGCCCTGGCTGTCCTGGAACTCACTCTATAGACCAGGCTGGCCTCGAACTCAGAAATCYGCCTGCCTCTGCCTCCCAGAGTGCTGGGATTACAGGCGTGCGCCTCCACCGCCCTGCAATTAATTTTATTCTAAGGATTCAGTTCCCCAGTGACTCTCTGGAGCTTTGGCTGCTGGCTGTTAGATAAGATTCGGAGTGTTGGTGTTTCATGATAGTGTTTTTTTTTTTTTTTTTTTTTTTAAAGTTTACAACTGCCCTAAAGTACAAATGTAAGGGACCAAACATAAATATAACTCTTGTGTTAAATCTAGATTTCTCATCCATTTAAGCACTAGGCAAGTAAATAAAATAAACAGAAAATTACTACAACATCAGGACTGGAAAGTAGAGGCATCTTTAGAAAATGGCAAGATGGTCACTCATAGCCCTATTTAATTACATTTGCACAAGTTTCCTCTTCATGGAGAAATAATCACATTATTTCATCTGATTAACTTGGCTGCCGACCAGCATGACACAATGCAGCTTGCAATTAAGATACCCTTTTACTCAGGAATAAGTGTGTGTTCATGCACTTATGTATGCAAGCACACACACCTTTTATTACTAAGAAGTGCACTATAGTAAATGAAGGTGGTGCTAACCTCCCTTTGATATGCACTCAACAGTGGTGCATAACCACTCTATTGTTATACGACTTAAATAAAATGCTTGTTGGTTTCCAGTTCCTCCCGAGACTGATCCTCAGAGATCGCTTTGGGGCTGCTGAAATCTGAARCCCTAAAAAATCTTTTACGCTGAACAATCTCAGGGCTTATGTTTTCTCCTTTAAGAAGGACTAGAAGATTTACTTCCATAATGGAGTCTCTAGCCTACATAAAGAAATGAGGGGTTAAAAAAAATGGATAAAGTTTTAATGAAGACATGAGATCGTGAAAGCATGTAGCGGTATTTCATCGCTACAAAGTCATCATATGATATGCATGCGGCTCTCTAGCTGAGGAAGTGATAAGCAATTACTATAAACACCAATCCTTTACACGGATTGAAGAGCTGAAAGAAACGGACAGCAGCTGACGCCTAAGTCTGTGGGAGACTGATGAAATGGCCCCCATTTTTAAGGTTTGCTTCTGCTGCTTTACTTTGATTTTATGTGATATTGAACTCGTCTTACGAAAGTCTCACATGTTCTTTTTAAATAGACCATTAAGAAAAGGAGGTTCATGAAATGACTCAGCAGATAAAGGGGCTTGTGGCCAAACCTGAGAACCCAAGTTCAGTCCCTAGTATCACATCTAAAGGGAGAGCATTGACTCCCACAAGCCTTAGTGTTCACAAGCACACTGTCCATGAATAGATGTAATCATATTTTAAAAAGGAAAACCATTACACAGATAACCAATGTGAATTTTTTCCACATTTTCCTTCTGTGCATGCGTCTGCACATATCACACACAGGCTAAGAATTGTTTTTGAAGTAAAGACAAAGCAAAGCAAAACAAAACAAACACTGTTGTGATTGTTCCCATGGACAGTTTTTCAACTAATAATAACAGAGACTTCCTCAAATCCCATAAAAATTCAGATCTTAGTGTACTCAACATTTTCCTTTATTAATGTCTGGGTTATCTCTAGACTTTGCTACCAGAAATAAGAAGTGCCACATGTTTTCAGTGACAAACCCTGTACTTAAAGCTTGCATACTGTGCAGAGGAAGTTGGCAAGGTTGTTAATGAACTTTTATGAATCTTTGCCTACAATAGTCACATCCTCTATCTGAAGAAAAATTATTTTTAGCATTCCACCATATATTTTAGCCCTGTTTATAAATAAATGATGAAAAACAGGAAGAAACACAAGCAAAACAGGAAAAGACTAGATTTATCTTCCATTTATTTATCCAGAATAATGAGGTACAGGGTTCCATATCAGCAAAAGACTGATACACGTGTGTGAAAACAAAGACTGATACACGTGTGTGAAAACAGAGTCTCAGAATTAAAATACCTTCTTGGTTTTAAAATTATCTGGTTTTACACTGAGGAGAGAACACTCATCTTCTGGGTTGTTACATCTCAGCTGAGAAGTAGAACTTGGTACCTGAGGAACTGATTTTACTTTAAAGACAACCAAATTTCATTTGTATCAAATAATAAAGTTGACAAGGAAGATCAAGGCAACCATTTGCAAGCTTAAAAAAATAATCTCAATTGCAAAACCATCTGACTCAAAATTCGAGATGATTTTTCTTTCTAAATGATTGATAGCATTTTCTTTCCCAAACCAGTCTTTCTAAAAGGAATTGCATTCTCAAGTCCCGAGGCTTATTCCATTCTCCACGGCTGACAGCATTCCTTGTCCCTGCCAAGCACAGGTTGCTTTTCTGCTGCAGCAACTCCCCAGACCTCCTCCTCTCCCTTTAGGCCAATTTCTCAGGAACCTAGGGTCTCAGGAACTCCAATCTTTCTGTCACCCCTTTCACAGAGGGAGGCACAGCAGGATGATAGCTCAACTCCAACATCTGGCAAGGTCCTGCTAGAGCTTCTGTGAGTGAATCTCACCCTGGCAGTGTTGGATCTCACCCTGGGGGACTCTGGAGTGGGAAGGGAGCTCTTGCACATGCTGAGCACTGATCAGGTAAAATGAAAATCACTTGGATATTTTGTTGTGTGCAGCTCTAGAACAGCAGGCCCAAAGGGCAAGACAAGATCATTTCTACTGACACGGATGTATTATTATAGGGCAGATTCTTAGATGACAAAGAAACCAATTCCATTTAGGTTAAGCTAAAATGATTTAGAWCTAGGACACGTGGTTGTCTCATTAAAACTAAGGATGGGAATGAGGCTGAGCTTCCAAAAATGACCAAAACTAGCAATTCAAAAAGCCAGAATTCTTTCCTTTATCTTCCCCAATTATCTATCTTAATATATTTCATTCTTCTCTATGTCTCTCTCCTCTCTTTTCCACAGGTTTCAAATGTATAGTTCCTTGGCTCTAGTGATTCATAAATGTTACTTTCTATTTCAGATTCCCAATTGTGAAGTGTTTGTGGATCACCTTTTGGTCTCATCAGCCATGAGCTAAAAGGCCATGCCTAGGAATACAAATTCCAAGAAAAGAGGCAAGAAGATGCTTAAAAACCTGATAATAGATAATGTTTGGAAAGCATTAACCGCTGGACACTAGAAACTGTCCGAAAGAAACTTCCTTAATGAGGAAATTGAGGGCCAGAGAAAGGAGCACAACTTTTCCCACGTCACACAGCTAGTCAATGACAAAATAAGTTCCTTCTCCTATTACCATATACCACAACACTCGAGGCAACCGAGTTAAAGACAGTTCCCATTTCTTTATGCTCTCGGGAGACATAAACTGCATAATCCAGAGAGGCCAGGCTAATACGGGAGTATTTCATGGTTATGTTTATTCCTCCCTTTATTCAGAATAAAAATGTTAATATTGATTTTTACCTGTGGATTCTAAAAGTATCACAAGCTTTTCTTTTAAAATAAGTTATATGGAAATCTAGAATTTACCAAAGACAGTAAGCGAAGTACAAAGGCACCATTAGGACTCAATTTTCAAGGCACACATAACTGCATATATAACATAAATACTCAAAAAGCCTGAAAAATAGCACCCTCTCCTTGTCCAGAACTTTAAAAAGACACATATGATGAAAGAAAAGCATAAAAGTTAAATATATCCTTTTTAGTCATGATAAAAATGAGTTAAAGCATAGGTGACTGTGAATGCTAAATGTGGCCACTAATTATTAACTCTCCCATCATGGTATCAGGCACCGAACGCAGCGTGCAGGATAAGAAATGAATGAGTATTGCTGGTCACATTGCATGGACAAAACCAGACAGAGCTGAGTTAGCCATTAAGTAGTTCTTCCTCAAATTTCCAACTAAATGCTGGGTGTGATGGTGCACACCTTTAATTCCAGTACCCAGGAGGCAGGTGTATCTCTGTGATTTCTAGACTTGGTCTACATAGCAACTTCAAGGCTATAAAGCTATAAATATATTTGTCTTTTTTTATATTTTTTTCAGCTAAATGATCAATCCTTTTTTTATTAATAATTTCCATTTTATTTTTTTGCATTCAGCTTCTTTTTTTATATTGACTAACAAGAACTTTTATTTTAAAAAATTATGACCTGACAGTGAAAATACAAATCATTCGATGAAGAAAAATATTTTTAATAAATATTAAGAGAACATACATGTAATTCTTTCAAAATGATTACACAAG
>BDUI01003585.1:58771-80673 GCA_002335545.1 Apodemus speciosus
CCTGAGTGCTGAGAGTGCTAATTCTTCTACTGCTGGTCCCTCAGACTCCCTCCAGCTCCTTGATTTCGGTTCTGAATTGGCTTCAGACCTACTCTGCTGTATTTGACAGATTGATCTTTCAAAGACTGAAAAGAAAAAAAGGTACACCCTCTATTTGTCTTGGAGCTTTATTGTTTKCAAGCTAATTCCACACGTGTTCTCCCTCGAAGGTAAGCCTTGCACCAAGCCCAAGGYGTACTGTACCAGTTTCACAGATTAAATAGCTGGGATTGGGAAGCCAAGGAAGCAAGCAGCCTTGTAAACTAGACAATGCTATTTTATGGTCTTGTCTTCTGCTTGGGAAGTAACTGTTTCTTTGCCAGAACCAAATGAAACAAAGCTCGGAGTAGGCTGCCGTTGAAACAGGGCAGAATTTCTGCATTTCATTTGGCTTATAAAAGAGTGTGTGAAAAGGAAGGGGGTGTAGCCATACTCATTTGTACAAGTGAAAACACACTTGAGGGGCTAGAGAGATGATGGCTCAGGGGTTAAGAGCACTGGCTGCTTGCTCTTCCAGAGGTCTTGAGTTCAGTTCTCAGCAACCACATGGTGGCTCACAACCATCTGTAATGGGATCCGATGTCCTCTTCTCGTGTGTCTGAAGACAACTGCAGTGTACTCCTATAAATGAAATAAATCTTTAAGAAAAGAAAAAGAAAATGCACTCGGAAGCACTTCTTTTCATCGTCAGCCTTGATGTCGTGATGCCCAGAGTTGGTTTCTTCATCAATGACTCAGAGTCTCTACTTAGGATAAAGAAAACTGCAGAAGCCCTTCCATTAGATTTGGGCGGAAAGATAGCTTTTTCAAGTCCAATTTGCCTTTAGTCATATTTCCTTCATTATAAAGAGCAAGGGATGGGGCTAGTTATGTAACTTCCTGAAGAGAACTGCAGACAAAGATGGGTCAGCCATTGGCTACCCATTAGGGCAGGCAACGGCCTGGGTCAGAGTCAAAGCAGGCCCAGTTGAGCATGTTCTTGGAGCCACGTGAGGGTGCCACCAAATTAGGAAAAGTGACTTTGTGGTAGATCATCAATTTAATTTCTACATCTTCTGTCCTCTACAGTTCCAGAAGTGACTGTCCTACATCTAATTCAATAATCTATTGACATTGGTTGAGCCAAAACTTGTGGTTTGACTATACTCTACCGAGGGAGTGACACTATTTGAAGGTGTGGCCTTGAAGTAGGTGTGGTCTTGTTGGAGGAAGAGTGTCACTGTGGTTGTGGGATTTAAGGCCCTAATCGTAGCTGCTTGGAAGCCAGTTTTCTCCTAGCAGCCTTCAGATGAAGATGTAGAACTCTCAGCTCCTCCTGCACCATGCCTGCCTGGATGCTGCCATGTTCCCATCTTGATGATAATGGACTGAACCTCTCAACCTGTAAGCCAGCCTCAATTAAATACTGTCCTTATAAAAGTTGCCTTGGTCATGGTGTCTGTTCACAGCAGCAAAACCCTAACTAAGACAACTATCCTGGGTTCAAAGAGTATAAGATGGTAACTTCTGGAACTGTGATGATTGAGGAGGTTTGAATGGAAAGAAGCCACTAAAGATGTAGAACATGTCAAACAAACATGTTGACATGTTGAAACTAACATGACATCTGTGTTCAGTGATCAGCAAAGGGGTGGTTCATTGCTCTAAACAAAGAATCATGGGTGTGATATTTAGGATGTTGGGGGTGGCAGGACCACTGGTCTAAGCACACATGAATCCATCTTTCTTTTTTTAAAAATGTCAAGAATGATACCACCCAACAGAAGTTTCTCCAGTGATAGCTTCTGCACTGTCCAATACAATAACCGCCATCTTTATTGGATTATATATTGGCGTCAGATGTCTTCCTCTATCACCCTCTGCCTTACTGTCTCAGAAAAGGGTCTCTCACTGAGGTAGTTTGAATATGCTTGGCCCTTGGGAAGTGGTACTATTAGGAGGTTTGGCCTCACTGGAGGAAGTGTAGCCTTGTTAGAGGAAGTGTGTTACTGTGAAGGTGGGGCCTTTAGGTCTCATCTATATGCTCAAGTCTGTCCAGAGTGATCCAGACCCTCCTGGCTGCCTGCAGAAGAGAGTCCCCTTCTGGCTCCCTTCAGATCAAGATGRAGAACTCTCAGCTCCTTCTCCAGCGCCGTGTCTGCCTGCGCKCTGCCATGCTTCCCATCGTGATGATAATGGACTGAACCTCTGAAACCGTAAGCCAGCCCCAATTAAATGTTCGCCATTATAAGAGTTGCCTTGGTCATGGTGTCTCTTCACAGCAATGAAATCTAAGTTAAGACTGAACTGGAAGCTTGCCATTAGGACTGGACTGCCTGCCTGGTTGGCTGATTTGCTAGGAGATCTCAGGCTCTGCCTGTCTCCCTGTCTCCCAATGCTGGAATTATAGGCACAGGAAGCCATGCTTATCTGTGTTTGGGGATTCAAACTCAGCTCCTCATTTTTGTGCAACAATACCTCTCACCCACTGTACCATTTCTTTATCTCCTACTAACTAGATCTTAACTTCTGGAATTGGCGAGGCCATTTTCTTTGATACATTCTGCAATCAGCATCAATTTGTCTAATCTAGAGTTACAGTTCAGTTTTTTGCCCATCAAGGCCTTGGTGACATTCCAATTTGTGCAATTGCTACCTCTGCTCTGTAGGCATACCAAGTCGCAAAAAACAAACCAAAACAACAACAGCAACAACAACAAAACCCTACCATGCCAGTTGACTGGGACCCTCCCAAGACTAAAGAGTTGGTGGAAGTCTGTTGTCATAAATCCGGGCTACGGTAAGAACCCCCCCTCCCCTAACACACTTGGTAGAAATGGTAAGTTGCTGACCATGCTTTGAATCCTGATTAAAGGTAGCTTTTGCATTTAGCTTTTGAATAAGGGAAATAGTTGCTTAATTATTTCCAAAATGACATGATTTAAAGATTTGTTCTTTGTAGCATGACCCTACAWTCAGAGGCAGAGTCCTCTGGAGTAATAGGCTCCAGAGCTGCCTGGGTTTCATAGAGAATTCTAGGCCAGCCTAAACCGCACAGCAAGACTCTCAAAAAAGCTAAACAACAACAACAACAAAACCAACCTACATTACACAGTCTGTCAGATGTCTCTTTTTAAAGGATCTTGAATCCGGTATGTTTGAGTTTCAAAGGCCTCCATACCTTCCCCAAAGCCAACACAGTCAGGTTCTTCACAGCAAAATCCCTCACTCAGATACCAGTCTCTGTTCTAGTTTGTTTTCTGTTGCTGCAATAAACACCATGACCAAAGCACACTTGGGAAGGAAAGGGTTTGCTTTAGCTGACTGGTGATACAGCCCATTCGGGAAGTGCCAAGACAGGAGCTCAAGGCAGGAGCTTGGAGCAGAGAGCCAAGGATGAATGCTGGTCACTGGTGTGTTTCCTCATGCCAGCCGGCTTAGTGCTCAGCTAAGGTTCCGATATAGCCCGGGCCCACCTGCCTAGGGATGTCGCCACCCATAGTGGGCTGAAACCCTCCTACATCAATGATCAATTAAGAAAATGCCTCACAGACATGGCCGCAGACCAGTCTGATTTGGGCAGTTCTTCAGTTGAAGTTGTGACTCTAAGTTTGTATCAAGCAGAAGGCTGATGTTAACTGTGACATCACCCTTTTGCCTATGGTCATGGGTGTACAACACAACAAGATGGAGTCGGGCATAGAGAGCCAGAACACAGAGAGACAACTGCCTTGTCTTGGACCTCATTATCTCTATTCTTTGACCAACTGAACTCTAAAGTCACAAGCAGCCAGTGGTTATAGAGACATAGGAACCGAGTGCATGCATTGAGAGAGTAAAATGTCCAACGCGCTAAGATCTTAGTTTGATGCTTTCTGTTAAACAACTGAACTAAAATGATGCATTGCCACTCAGAGATGTTACCAGGATTGTTCATGTGATATATTTGAATTAAGAACCTTTGGAAGGGCTAGAGAGATGGCTCAGCAGTTAAGAGTACTTGTTGTTCTTGCAGAGGAACTAGGGTTCAATTCTCAGCACCCAGCTGGTGGCTCACAACCATCTGTAACCTCAGTTACATGGAATCCAACAGACAAGCACCTGATATACAGATATGCATACAAAGTAAAATAAATAAATCTAAAAATTTTAAAAAGGCTCTGTGGGAGTGGAATCTTTGCTTCAYGTGGACAATGTGTGCTGCTCGTCTAGCGCAGAACACTCAGCTGTGATTAGAGAAGACACTGGCTCACTGAGGTAAACGTCTTCTGGAAGTATTTCCTTAGTGTCAGCACACCGAAGCTGTGGTCTGGAGGGGCCGAGGCTGCGCCTCAAGCTGGCAGCCAAGCCTGGCAATGTTTAAGAGTCTCCCACGTGGTAGTGGTTGGGCAGCGTGAGAGCTGGGTTGGAGGGGTCAAGGAGAGAAGCTGAGGCTTGGCACAGGGTGGGCAAGATTCCTGGCCTGGGGCTGCGTTCTTTTTACTTCTCCTATATCTAGCATTATTTGATTTAAATAATTTCACATAGGACTATTCTTAATTATCACAGAATGTTCCATAGGCTTTTGGGTTCTTAGTATATTATGGTATTTTTATGTGGCTTYTAAAAATTGCTGACCTTTTCATAAATTAAGAAGTTAATTCACTGGGACATGAACATTCAGTGGACCTAGGGTGTCAGCCAGAGAACCTGACGTATAAAATAGGCAAGTCTCTAACATTGTATCTTTAAATTTTCAGATACTGATTTCACTAATATACAATCTAATATTAGAGCCCTGAGCAAAGACTCACGCTCCAGTTTATGCCCAATCACCGCCTCACAGGAAGATCCTGGGCAAGTCACTTGACCTTCTTATATTTCAGTGTGTGAAACTAGCCATAAAACTGTGTGAAGCATGACCTCATTACAAACCCACTACACTTGAAAGCTAAGACTTGCTTTGATATGTTAAAGAATTCCAAAAGAGCACTCATTTGTAAAATATAAACAAACAGAAAATTGTTCTATGATGATTAAGACAATTCTCAGATGAATGGTACTTAACAAGCAAGCAAAGTCATGGAAAGATTTCAAAGCACTTCATTTAGTGAAATCATTAAATGACACAGCAAAGTATTTGACTGGTTTTGTAAAACCATAGATTGTAGCTATGTAGCCAAAATAACTATAAGGGATGGAGACTACCAGAAACAAAAGGATCCCCCAAATTAAATATATTTTCATTTTTAGGACATCATTTCTCCCTTGTTACTGCATACCAAATGTTAAAATGCATCTAGCTAACTACTTTATGAAGTCTGACAGAAAAATAAAATCCAAGTTCCTTTAGTAATCACTATAATAATGAGCTTGGCTATGTGGACCTGTAATACATTGGATCATTGACCACACTTTAAACTGAACTTGGATTAGTCTCTTTTCTGTGAACATAGGGATATTATGTCTGTCCATGAATGGTTTTTTAAACCATTTGCAAGAGGGYGGGCAGCACCCTTCCCGGGCCTTGCCTGCTGCAGCTTCTCCTTAGACAGCAGGTTGACCCTTTCTGTAACATTCCAGAGAGAACTGGAATGAAGCGCAGTCTCACGGTTGCTGACATACTGTCCGAGGGGATCCTAAGAAGTCTTCTGGCATTTGCAATGTTCAGGGACATTTTCGAATTTTTTAAAACACCTATCTGCGAACTTTGACAAAGCCAGAAAAGAAAGATAACTAGACTTTCCGGAGGGGAGCATGCTAATCGCACATTTTGCTACAATTTCTGAAAGAAGAAACAACCTGCAGCTTGTCCTGGCCTTGCAAACAAAAGATCAAATTCTGTGCTCTGACTTGGCAAGAAAAGAAACTGCAGCATTTTGTTAAGATTTTTTTTTCCTTTATGTTCCAGGCTCCAAACTAAGACTTAAAACAGTCTTTGGTCATCCTCACCCCCACCCTAGTTTACAGAAGAATGAAGAATAGTAAATTTAAAGATGAAAACATTATTTAAGGACTATAATTAAGATTGTAATTAAGATAGTAGGGCTCCTTACTAGAMTCAATTGGCTGTTCAAGTTTCAGCTGTAATCAGAGTGAGTTTGAGTATCTTTCCCCTGCTTTGTATATATGAATTTATGGATTTTCAGGACCAGGACAATTTGGAAAAACTCAAAGCATGGGCTTTGAGGTCGACATAAGCCGCTCACTACATTAATTTTAGAAGCAGGCCTAATAGAATTTGCCACAGGAACCATCCCAGCAAGGAACAAAAATCTTCAAGCAGCTTTAAAATTTTAGTAGGTATGTAAAAACAAGAAAACTAGACTGGTTGAGCGTGTAAACATGACACAGACTTAGCAGCCGAGCTTCTAACTGTGCTTCGGACAGTTCTCCAAAATAAGAAAAGTAACATATTTGGCCAATTTCTTCCCCAAGGCCAACCACCGTGTCTTCAACACAGTCCCCTCTCCTCTGCAGCTAAAAGTGTAAGGTTGATTTCCCCTCCCCGCGGCTGTCCTCAGCCCCTAGATCTCCTAAAGGTCCGTGGCTCTGCAACCCTCCAGGAGGGTTGGGAGAGGGACACACAGGTGGATTAGGGCTGAGTGACCCGACACGCGGCTGGAAGCCCGGGACGGCCCCCCGGGTCTTGCTACGCAGGCATTCCAGCTCTACAGGACGGTTGCAGCAACAGGCCAGCACCCTCGCTCAGATCCCGGACTCCCCAGTGACCCCTGCCCGCGTAATGGGCCCGCCGCGCCGGGCGCGCCTGGGGGGCGGGGCCCTGCGGTGAGGTCCGGCTGCCGCAGCGCCGCCCTGCGCGAGGCGGTACTGCCGCGGCGGAGGGATACGGCGCACCGTATATATATCGCGGCACACAGGCTCGCGCTACGGCAGTGGTGCTGGGAGTCTCGAGTCCGCGGTGCCGTTACTCGCAGTCGGGCGGCGGCTGAGGCTCAGCGCACAACGCAGGTAGCGCGTTAGCAGCAACAGCGGAGGCACCTCGGCGGTCACAGCCCCTGCGCTGGTGCAGCCACCCTCGCCTGCTCCGCTCTTCTTTCCTTCGCTCGCACCATGGTAGGTTGGGATCGGCATTGGCAGACGTAGCAGCTGCCCAAGCTTTCTTAACAGATTCGTAGTTGAGTCTCGGGTCTCCCCCTTTTCCTGGCTGAGGTTGCCCCCACCCCCCTTTTGCTAGGCGTTACGCAGCGGCTGCGGTGAGAGGGGATGTATTTTCGGGTTTGCATCTCCGCTTTGGCTGCTAGGGAACCTCCTCGGAGTTTTGGGCGCCTCTGGGGCTGGACTCTACAGTGGGCTGTGCGCGGGCTGGAACCGCTGCCACAGCTGCACCGGGGCCTTCCGCATCCACCCCCTCTGCCAGCCCCGCACCCACTGCATCCAGCGCGCCGCACCCGGGCTGCCTGCAGCGCAGCGCCTCGGCCGGGGCCAGCGGGGCGGGGGAGCCGGGCGGGGCAGGCCGCGACATCCCGGTAGTCAGTCCCTGACCGCGGAGAATGAATGGGTCGCGGCGAGCCGGGGGCATACAGGGCTTGGACCACGGAGTCCGGAGTGTCCTCAGCCACCTTCAGACCCTCCGACCAGCCTAGTCGGGCGTCCTCCCTCGGCTGCGGTCCCCTCCTTCCTCCCGGGGGGCGCGGCGCGGGCGTGAGCTGGGAAGGAAGGAGCCGGGGAAGGGTGGGGTTGGGGGCAGGAAGGCGAAGGCTGGGGGGCGGAGAGGGCGGAAGCGGCCGCCCTGCGCCCGGGCGGGGCCCCGCAGAGTGGCCGCGCGCGTGGCTGGGCCGTGCAACCTCGGTCCCCCTCCTGGTGCCGCACGAAACGGGCGCGATCGCTCGTGTCCGCGGGGAGGCCCCTTCCCGCGGGAGGTGCTCGGCTCGCGCTAATTGGGGCGGCAGGGCGGGGGAGGAGAGAGTTGGCGCGCTCCTCGGTTTCCATTAGAGACGCAAAGTTTCTGCTGGGGAGGAGGCGGCGGCAGGCTCAGTGCCTGGGGGAGCAGGAGCGGTGGGAGGTGCTGGGGATAAGCAGCACCACGGTCCTGGAGCCCCTTTGGGTCTTCTTCACCCTAGTGTGGCCCCTCGCCCGGCATGCCCCTTGTCTCACGCTTCTCCCTGGGCGACAAGGAGATGCCCATCTCTACGTTTCCGCTTTCTCTGCCGCCTCTGGATTGCCAGATGCGAATATGTGGTTGGCCGTGTGCGTGTGCCGTGGCCCCCTTCTCACTCGCCAGGCAGAGCTGACATCACCAGCAGCACCTTCTGTTCTGGCAAGGCGGCTAGATCGTTCTCGGCAGGTTCTTTGACCCAAGGGCCAGAATGACTTGGGGGTGAGGTGGGGGAGTCGTTGTCCCGAAAGTAGATGCACTTGACAGGCCTCTAGTCAAGAGAATTTTTCGAGGAGGTGGAACTCCTCTCCCTGGTGAGCTGACAGTTTCTCCTACGAGGTGTGGCAGTGCTTCCTGTCGTTCAAGATTGACATGGCGAGCGTTACATAAATCGTGTCTCCGTTTGCCTTAAAAGTAGCTTCCAGTAATGGATAGAAGGGAAGACCCTCTTCACTTAAAACTGAAAAAACAGTTCTTTTTCTCCCAAATCGGTATTTAAGGCGAGTTGCCACGGGAAAAAAAAAATGAACTCCAGTGCCACCGGATTTCTCTTGGGGTTTATTTTGTAACTGGCTTTATTAAACACATTCATCTGGCTAGAGGCACAGGTTCAGAGGTGCAGAAACTAAATAGTAGTGCAAATGAAAATCACCTTTGTGGCCATTTAGTACCTAGAACATGGAAATACCAAGTATTGGCAACAAGAAGCTTTCCTGGCAACCTTAAGGTAGGCAGGATTAATACCAGGAAATGGTAATAGTTACTCCTGTACACGAGGAAGGGGTATCACCTCATAATTGTGGTGTTTTCTGTGTGCTTCATTTTTGCAGTTTTGTAACAGTCCTAGGATTCAGTCTTTTTCTAACTTCAGAATCAGAATAATTTGACTAAAAGGCATTAGCCATTGTAAATGGTAGGCTTTTTAGCAAATAACTGCCTAATTTAAATGATTGGAAAGCATTTATTATGCTGAAATGAAACCTGGGTCAGTAACCCATTACTGTATATTTTTTCCACTTAATTGTTCGTCATAGAATGGGTATAAAAGCCTCTTAATCCAACCCAATACCATTATGTAACGCTAGTGTGGAGATTTTGGAGGGCCCAAAGCTATGCGCAAGGTGCACTAAAAAGCCTGCCTCTGGACAGGATCCTGGTCCTGCTGCCTTGTCCGTAGCCTTGGGTTGGGTCTCTTGGATGAACTCAGCAACTGCAGTGTTTATGGCGCAGTAGGTGGCGCTCTTCCTTCTCTGCCCGCTGCTGCAGTCAGTGCTGAGGGTACTCTAACCACTAGAGGCGCCATTTCCCACATTGCGACTGACTGGTTTCTTTGCAGTGCTTAGCGCAAGCCGCAAGCCTCAGGCCAAATAAATGAAGCCAGCAGAGGCCGTCACTTCCTTGTCACCCTTTATTGTTAAGCTAGCTTGAACAGTTTTCTTTTATTGTAGTAACTGCCACTAAATGCCAGTGCTAATGAATTTAGAACACGTTTTAAAAAATACTGATTTTAAAAAAAAACCCGCACAATGTTAAAGTATAATTAGGAAAGCTAGGTTATTTTCAACCAAACTTGTCTAGATTAAATTATGATCTTTTCTTTCTCTGCGTAGGCTGATCAGCTGACTGAAGAACAGATTGCTGGTAAGTTGAAGACTCAGGAAACTGCTACTAGGCTCTGCCTTGATCTTGTGTCTCCTCTCTTGTCCCTCCCATCTACGATCTGTATGATTTCCTAAGCATTAGGCAGCAGCAGTGAGGCCAGGTATTTTAGAGATGACACGGAATTGACTGTATGTCTGTCGCACTCGCGGGTGTGCATAGCTGCGCTATAGAAGGAGATCCACTGACGCCACTGCTCTGAAATGGACTTAATAGTTATTAGCCCATAAATCTTCTAGAACTGTACTAGGTAAGCTTTTGCTTGCCATCCTAAAACACATGGGAAAGGTAAAAATTAGCACTGTAATTGGAAAATGAGACAGCAACTTGGGTTTTGTTTTGAGATGGACGTCTTACTGTGTAACTGGTTATTCTGGGGCTTGCTATGTAGGCCAGGCTAGATTTGAACTCACAGAGGTCTGTAGTTTGCCTCCAGGGTGCTACCATGCCCAGCATCTTTACCCCTTTAATGTCTCCACCTTAATGTATTAGGTAGCTCACTGGGGAAGAACACTTGTGCTCTTTGCAGAGGACGCAGGTTGGGGTCCCAGGACCCATATGGAAATTTGCAGTGGTTTATAACTAGTTCCAAGGGGCCCGATGCTGCCCCGTACCCTCTGCAGATAGCAGGTACGATTATGGTATACATGTAGACATATACAGGGGTTGAAGGCAAACACTACACATAAATAAAAAAGCTTCTATTTAGGGCTTCTGAAAAAGTGTCCTGAGTGACATAGAAAGAGCGTGGTAACTGCATGTTTGTAGTAACCACGTTGCTATGAAACGAGTTCACTGTGGCTATAAAAGCGCCACATGAAAGGACTTTCTTGGAAGGAACTTTACTGTAACTGGTAAATCGGCTGTCTCAGATTACACTTAACGACCAATTTAAGTATGTTCAAGCTAGTTTTCTTAAAAAGTAAGATATTGTGACTTTATTGAGCCTGGTCATTAGGACAGTGTTTGTTTTCTGAGCTACTGTGTGTTAGCCAGGCCAACAGGTCTATTGTGATCATTATTTCAGGAGTTAGAGGCCAAGCGGTTTCTGGTAACGTGGACAGCTTGTTTTGGCAAGCCTTAGGGAAGTGTGCATCACAGCAGTGCTGGGTAAAAACACTGATTCTAAAGAGTAAACTTCTTTTTTCAGAATTCAAGGAAGCTTTCTCCCTATTTGATAAAGATGGCGATGGCACCATCACAACAAAGGAACTGGGGACCGTCATGCGGTCACTGGGTCAGAACCCAACAGAAGCTGAACTGCAGGATATGATCAACGAGGTGGATGCTGATGGTAAGGCCTTTGGAACTGAGTGAGCGCCAGTGTTGTGTAATTCAAGTTCAGACTTGTTACGGAATGTTCCCGAGGTCCCTAGAGCAAAGCAGTGTGCAGAGTCGCTTTCTCTGGTGCCTCAGCCTCCTGACATTAGAAGACTGTAGGCCTGCTGCTCGGGTCACTCTGCTGCTGCTAGAGCATTTCCTGGATTGGATCACTATTGTTCTTTTCTGTTTACTGAGACCTACAGCTCCAAGTCTTTTATCAGCTGCCTGCTGAGGCTGCACCAAGTCCTGTGGGGGAAGTAAAAACAGGTAACCAGAGAACCTGCTCCTTAAAGGAGCTGTTTCTCAGAGGAGGGGAGCTCGAGGGCACTGGGTAAGGGTCTCCCCTGACATTAGCAGTGTCTGAAGACCATAAGGATTGTGGAATCTGAGAAGGGAAGCTGCGGAAGACTCCAGGCCAGCAAAGCCAGCAGCTTCCCCGTGACAGTAGACTGTTCCTCCTCTAGATTACAAACTCACTGCTCCTTTCTGTCAGGGACCTGGTGTGGAGGCACCCTCTCCCTTAACTGAAGAGTCACATAGATCTGGGAGTGATAAGCTTTAAGGTATGGACCTAAGCTGTCTGGACGGGTGCTGTGACAGGAGCCATTTGGCCAGGTGTGGTGCCAAGGAGTGTGGTGAGAGACTTGGTCTCTGTGTGCACTGAACGACATCTGAGGTTACTCTCAGCCTCAGTGCTGCTTTAGTGTCCACCTGGCCCACCGCAGGGYAGCATGGGTTGGGCCTTTCCTGTTGTATGTAAATCCCGGGAGGCCAGGCTCAGTAGGCAGAGTGTATTTGACTATCATATGGTACAGCGGGGGAGAGGTTGTATAAAGCCTTGTTTTGATACCAAAGGGTAGCTTCTCCTGCTTATAGATAGCACTTAGTTGTTTCTTTTGTCTTACATAAATAGAGGATTTGATGTTGTATTGGTGTGCCATGTGGGGATCGAACCTAGGGCACTAGGCCGTCCATACACATCAGCCTTGGAAGTTACTGGATTTAAATGTGCCGGTGAAAATGAATTGTCAGTAACTACTGATTTTTCTTAAACTAATTTTATTTTGATTTATTTGAAGCTAGTGTTGATCTGGGATTTGTCTTTGGGAATATTTATCCCTTAGCTTTAGGGAGTCACTGGGAACATTGGCTGTTGAGTGGATTCCTCTGACACTTTCTTGAACATTAATGATCCTAAACTGAAAATGGCTTCTGAGCCTTTTTTCCCTTCATGGAGCATGAAGATGCCAAATGGGGGTTTAGGAGTAAGAGTGAGTGCTCAGCGCCTGAGAGGCCCTGGGTTCAGTCCAGGCCATGTTGGGTAGGGAGGAGGCTAGGAAGCCTGTAGAGCAGGGAGACCCGTGGGGGGAGGGGGAGGGGGAGCGGGAGCGAGCGGTGTGTTTTCTTCTCTCATCTTTTTCCCCTAAAGCATTTTGTATGTCACTAGGGCGTTATTAGCCAGGCCCGGACCGGCAATCACATGCTTCCTTTTTCTTTTTGACCTGCCTAGTCTATTTTCATAATTGAGAATTCAGATGTGTAGCTTCCTTCGCACCTGTAGGTGCTATGCACACCGCCTAGGAGTGGAGTCGTGATGTTGCTCCAGGAGGTATTTGAGCATTTTGGCTACAGAAGATTAACCTAAGAAAAAATGGTTTATCCTTCTAGTTAGCACTTGAATCCTACCAGATGCCGGCACATTCCATACGGTGGCTCTAGGGTTACTCCCGCACAGGCGTGCCCCTGTGGTGCTCAGCCAGCATGGACTTTTTCTTTTTAATTCAAGGGAACGGCACCATTGACTTCCCAGAGTTCTTGACTATGATGGCGAGAAAAATGAAAGACACAGATAGCGAGGAGGAAATCCGCGAGGCATTCCGAGTCTTTGACAAGGTAATCTCGCACACTTGCCTTGGAGAGATACGCATCATGGTGCCCTGTGCTGTCACTGCTGAAAGTTGTACCTGTTGGTTGGTTAGAGTTGGCCCGAGTGTCTGACTGCTGTAAGTGACATGATTGGCCTGACTGAGGTGAGGTCCAGCAGAGAGACCCTGAATTGACTGTCCCTGTCTTTGTTTAGTGTCTGTCTGACAGCTGGTGGGGTCTGGGGTTGGGGCAGGGTCATTGTGCAGAGTTGGCAGGAACTGAGAGGCGGAGTAAGTGCATTCAGATTGCTCTCCTAAAATCTCCATCCACCCCCACCTTGTCATGTCACTGCTGTCCACAGGATGGAAATGGTTACATCAGTGCGGCAGAACTGCGCCATGTCATGACAAACTTAGGAGAAAAGCTAACAGACGAAGAAGTAGATGAAATGATCAGAGAAGCAGATATCGATGGAGACGGGCAAGTCAACTATGAAGGTAAAGGCTAACTTTCTTGAGCCTTCGGGTCTGTTAGATCAGGTCAGCAGCTGTGTGCACGCCACCAGCTGTGTTGTGCACAGTAGATGGGTTCGCTACAGCTTCTTTTGAAGATACTGAAATGTTATGATTATTTGTCTTTTCAGAATTCGTACAGATGATGACTGCAAAATGAAGACCTACTTTCAACTACTTTTCCCCCTCTAGAAGAATCAAATTGAAATCTTTTACTTACCTCTTACAAAAAAAAAGAAAAAAAAAGAAAAAAGTTCATTTCTTCATTCTGTTTGTATCTAGCAAAACTGAATGTCAAAAGTATCTTCTGTCCACACACAAAATCTGCATGTATTGGTTGGTGGTCCTGCCCCCTAAAGATCAAGCCCCTACATGAGTTTTACAGTATAAATCCTTGTACTCCCTTATAAGGAAGCGCTTAGTGGGCTCCTTACGGTCCCATCTGCTAATGATTAACACACGGTGTGGGCTGGCCGGTTCCTCATGCATGCAGCTTGGCGATTGAGCACAGTCAGGCATTTGTATTAAAACTGCAAAGTGGAAAAAACAAATCCAAAATCTCAGATGGCTTCTAGTTGAATCTGTTCTGATAAATTGTCAGCAGCCAGTTTACTGCAAACATTTAAAATTGGTTTACCTCAGGATGATGTGCAGAAAATGGGTGAAGGCTAAACTCTGAGACACAGCCCTAAGAAGTAGGACAGTCCTCTTCAAGTGCCCCAATCCCATGGTGACAGTGACACCCTGGTGGCGAGCCCGAGTACGATGGTTCACTGCTGTGCGCATTGCACTGGAGTGACGTGAACAACAAGGCTGTCACCAAATCACACACATTTTACTAAAAGTTTCCCAAGGGAGCATCTTTGGACTCTCTGTTTTAAAACCTTGTGAACCATGACTACTCGGAGCCAGCAGAGTAGGCTGTGTCTGTGGACTTGAGCACACCATCAACATTGCTGTTCAGGAAATTATAATTTACGTCCATTCCAAGTTGTAAATGCTAGTCTTTTATTTTTTTTTTCCAATAAAAAGACCATTAACTTAAAAGTGGTGTTAAATGCTTTGTAAAGCTAAGATTGGAAGGGGGACAAGGCTGTTGCTAAAGGAGGTCAGCACACCTAGAAACACCCAGCATCCAGTGCAAGCTGGATTTCCCGCCCAGGTTCTCTAGTCTCAGCTCCTGAAGCCAGACAGATAAGACCACGTAAGTCTCAGTATTTTCTGTGTGTGCACACGCGCAAATCCTAGTCGGTTGGTGTTCAGACTAGAGCCCTAGTGAGGGAAGGCCTCAAGTGTGCAGTTAGGATGTCTTGGCTGAGCTGTTGCTGACCTGTTGTAACTGCATGAGGCCGTCCGTGCAGGAGACAGGATTTAGTGTGTCTAATCCAATACTCACTATGGTAGAAGCAGGCCAGTCAAAGACACTACCTTTGATTCAGTTTGTAATTTATGGTTATACTTAACTTTAGCCTCTATACTTTATTATTATTTAAGTTAACTGCTTTTTCTCCCTGTAAGTAGAGTTAATGCCTAGCACTCTGGTTTGAAAGAAACAAAACAATATCCCAGAATGAATTCCTTGTCTAATTACAAACCTGTAACCAAGACACGCTGGTACTGGCTCCTCCGGGGTGCTGGTCTATTTAAAAAGCCCCCCATTAGAAGTGCATTGCATTTAAAACAAGGGCCTTGTACATTGTTCAGGGTGTTGTTGTATCTGATTGGCAGGGAGCTTTGGCTTCCAAATTCGGTGGTGGTAGGGAGCTGGCAGGCTTCTAGCAAGGCAACGAGAAGCCCTGGCAACCGCCTGGGTGCACCCTCTCCTGCTCCCTGGCTTTCTGGCGTTTTGTAGCTCCTTAGAAATTTTTTTCTGCCAGAAGGATGGGTCAGAGCAGTAGAGAGGAAGACATTGCCTGAGCTCTCTGCTCATCCTCGGACTGGGTGTTGGCATGGGTTGATAGAAGTTGACTTTCGTATCTGAATCTTTTTAGGTAGTTCTTTCTGGTAGAGAGGATGGACTGAGGCTTCCAGGCGTGAAGAAGTGAGTGTCGGAGGGTACTATTCTCGTAGGAGGATTAAATCGCCCAGTCAATGACCCAGTCTCTGACTTGTCTAACCTCTTCGTAGTTTCAAAGGGGGTTGGAGGTGACTTTAAAAATTTACCTCCTATCTTTTATCTTTTACCAAGTCTGTAGAAGCTGGGTAAACAATGCTTTAACACCCCCATAGCCGTCCTCAAAGGTTACCTTGGGAAACAGGATTCTTGTGTGACCAGGAATCCTGGGAACCAGAAACCCTAACCCCAGGGGATGTGAAGCTGGGGTCTGGAGCTGTAGGAGGCAGAGCCCCCCCTCCCCCCTCCTCAGCCTTCTGGCATCCTTGGGCACAAGCAGCCCAGGGCGTGGTGTTGGCAGTTGAGTTTGTGAGGTAGAAAGTCGGGTGTCAAGGCAGTGCCGCTGAAGTCGGATAGCACTTTCCTGTAAACTCCCTCACTTATAACTATTCTATAAATATATACATATATTTATATAAATATATATATATATAAAGTGACTAGTTAACTGGCATCCTGCTTTAGCCTGAGACTTGCCCTAAGAAACTGCTGAGCCCTTGGCACACCTCTACGTAGTGTGTTTTCTGTCTGTTGTGGGGGCTGTCGAGCAAGGCAAGCATCTTGATAGTTCAGATGGGCTTTAATGGACTGTTGCCAGGGAAGGCTTTTTCTGATTTTTTGACAAATTTTGGCACACTTTAATTGGTGTCCTTGAGCAACTTAAACACACTGAAGATGAGCTATTGTACATATTTTTATATTCTCTTTGTAAGTGCATGTCCAACTTGTAATCATATTGTAAGGAATGGCTGTCCAGTAGGCCTAGTGTTACTGTCATATAAGAGGGATAGCATCGATCATTCGCCCCTCAGCATCCTGGGAACTTCTTCTTGAATGAAGACTGTAAATTTGGTCAAGTCAACTCTTAGTTCAGTTATCTTAACCATTTGAATGATTTATTGTGTGTCCTATGTGTATTTCTCTTCGGCAGCGACCAGAGTTACACTGATGTATCTCAACTGACCCACTCAGCTGGCAGTCACCTACTCTTTTYTTCAATACCCCTTGACGTTGTCCTGTAGAAGACAGATTATTTGCTCTCTATCCCTTTGAGTAAGAAATCAGGGATGTGTGCTCTTCCCCTAGACCTACGATGTTCATTAACACCTGTAGCAAGGATGGTGGTGGTCCTTCTGTTACCGAAGTCACCCTTCGCTGTGGCTGTTTGAAAAGGAGATGTACTTGGACGTTGTGTAAATCTTGAGATAAACTGCTTGGAGATTTAACCACCTCTCTGATGGGGGACCAACTCTATGGAAATTGTAAATAAGTTTTATTTATAAACCTGGCACTGTATTCAATAAACATTTCTGCAGCCTTTCATCTCTTAACTGTGAAGTGTGTAGGTTCTTAGCTCTCATAGCTTCCAGTCCCCTTTGTGCTATACAAGACAAACCTTCCTGCCCTCAAGTAGGATCCCTAAGGGCTATGCAGCAGGTGAACAGGCGGAGCTGGCCATGGCAGGGGCAGCAGAGAGCCCAGGTAGTCTATCCAACGTTAAGTAGTTTGGGGTTTACCCAAAAACACTTAGATTAATTTCACTTTGACTTTGAGAAATGTATCTTTAAGCTGGCTGTGGTAAAGCAGAGACAAATGGATCACTTGAGTAAGGCTAGCCTGGTCTACTAGAGTTCTAAGTCAGCTAAGTCAGCTTAGGCTCAGAACAGACTTAAATTTTAAGATGCATATCTTAGGTGGCAGGATGAAGGTGTAATTCAGCTGGTAGAGTTCCTGTTCACCATACTCGGCACCAGGTATCGTAAACTGGATGGGATGGCGCACACGTGTAATCTCAACACTTCGAACATTGGAGAGGTAGAGGTAGGATAAGAAACTCAAGATCATCCGCAGCTACACAGTGCTGGCCCAGAACCATGTCTATCCTGTATCTTCAGAGAGATCTTACCCAGACTCCCTCCCCTACTTTCCTATTCTTTAAGGATGCAGGGAGGGCTAGAAAGGGGTGGGGTGGGGGATCAGTATAAGCCCCTGCTTGGCTAGAAGAAAGCTATCTTTAGAGCCCCTCCTACGCACACAAACTGGGACTACAGGGTTGTAGACCTTGTGGACAGAGGTTCACCCTGGGATGTTGGGGCTGTGCTCAGATTTGTCCCGGGTTAGCCTTGGGCAGGTTCCCCACCATCTCAGCCTGAAAACAAGATGAGACCAGTACCTGTGTCTGGATTTCTGGGATTCTGCCCAAGCTGGTTTGGCATCATCGCTGGGTGTCTAAATCAAAATTGAAGCCTAAAGAATGAGAAGTCCCATAGGAGTCCTTTGAGATGACAGTGGGTCTTCGACATTCTCAGCAGCTCCATCTTGGTGAGTAGAATGGGGGTGGGGGGTAAGCTTACTGTTAGGACTATGAAAGGTCAGGAAAGTGGGAAAGTGACACGCACTCTCCCAGAGCAGAAACGGAGCCACCACCGGGCCTGTTAAGAGACTTGGTCCTACTCACCCTACACTTGGTTTGTCAGGGGCTCTAGCAGGGAAACAACAAAAAAAATCCAAGCACATACACATTACCAATCTGAATGGAACTGTCTCAGGCACCCAGTGACTCAGGATGCCTTAGAAGGGAAGAAATGAAAGCTTTTCTTAGACTGCCCTCCTCTCTGCCTGGCGGAGCGGGAAGAGCCAGCTTGTGCTGCAGAGCCACACCCCAAAACTGACTGCATAGTCCTGAGGCTGGCTTGGCCAGTTTCCCCTCTTGACAGTCAACTTGGGGCTGGGGGTGGAAGGAGGCCGGGTCCCCTCATAAAAATGACTCATTGCAGCTGGGCAGTGGTGGCGCACGCCTTTAATCCCAGCACTTGGGAGGCAGAGGCAGGCGGATTTCTGAGTTCGAGGCCAGCCTGGTCTAGAGAGTGAGTTCAAGGACAGCCAGGGCTACACAGAGAAACCCTGTCTCGAAAAACAAAACAAAACAAAGACTCATTGCATGTGTCGGCAACCTTTGGGGTAAGCGTGAATTGACACACTTTCAGAAAGTATTTCAGATGTCACATCTTAACGTTTTATCTCCAGGCTTGCAAGGGCCAAAAGGAAAACCTGGTCTCCTTCGATAATCCTTGACAGTTTTATTTATATCTCTGTGTGYGTATATGCACATACATATGCATGGTGTGTGTTTGTGTGTGGATGCACATGCTACATTCAGTGCATACTAGTAGCGATCAGAGGACAGCGTGTGGAGCTGGTTTTCTCTTTGTATATGTGGGTTTCAGGGATGGAAACACATTACCAAGCTTGCTCAGCAAGCACCTCTACCAGCTTAAGCCATCTCACAGCCCCTCCCCCAGCTCCCATGAGTTCTCGAGGATTTTATTAGACTGTAGTCTCTCTTGGTTTTGTAGAAACATGCAGAGTTTGCTTTTAAACTAATTTTCTTTCCCGTTATACATTTTAGTATACTCATTAAACTGCACAACATGTCTCTGTAGTTACTCATTTTGCAATAAATGTAGGTTTTCTTCCCCCAGACGGATTAATATCAGCATCAAGGTTTAAGATAGTAGATTATTAGAAGGAACTGGAACTGTGTAGCATTGTGGAGCACATGCTTAACATGAGGAGGCCCTGAAAAGGATCCATACTGTACTGTGGCATGGTGGCACATGACAGTAATGGCAGCACACAGAAGGTAGAGGCAGGAAGTTCAGGAGTTGCAGGCCACACATACAGCTAGTTTGAGGACAGCCTGGGCTACAGTGGGACCCTGTCAGAACACAAAACAATGGAGTGGGACTGCAGGAGAAATGGCTGTTAAGAACACACATGGCTCTTGCAGAGGACCTGAGTTTTGGTTCGCAGCATCCACATCACCACAGCTGTGGGGATCCGATGGCTCTGCAGATGGATGCACATACCCACTAAGAGGAAAAGCCTTGGCTCAGGACCCCCAAGACCAAGTTCTCAGCACAAAGGAGATGTTTCTGCCCCAGAGGGGCAAAGGGCAGGGAATAAGAGATAAGGACAGGAGATGGAAAGTAAGGGAGACCGGAAGGAAACAAGGGGGAGGGGCCGGGAAGGAGACAAAGGACTGCCTCTGGATGGAGAGGAGATTACCATGGCACAGTGGCGAGTGGCAGTTTATAAAGGAAAGGGGGAACCCGCATTAGGACGGGGTGTTTAATTTTAACTGAGCATGCTAATTAGGTGAGTCAGAGGGGGATTTTGATTGGTGGACCTCGGCAGTCAGTCTCAGGAGGAGGAAGTGGCCAAATAAGGAATTGAGCTTGGGAATCAGCTTCAGGAATGTACAAGCCAACAGTTTTTATCAAGGCAGAGGGAACTGCCACACCATGTGCTCGTCCCTTCACACCCCCATATACACATAATTAAAACTAAAATAGAGTGGCGGCAGTGCACTCAGGAGGCAGAGGCAGACAGATTACCATAAGTTCGTGGCCAACCTGGTCTACAGAGTGAGTTCCAGAACAACCAGGGCTAAACAGTGAAACCCTGTCTCGAAAAATCAAAAAGAGAAAAAAAAAAAAAAAAAAAAAAAAAAAAAAAAAAGGAAATCTTGAAATGAACCAAGAACTTTATAAAAGGGACTCTTAAAGAGATGACTTATTCCAAGCACGAGGACCTGAGTTTGGATTTCTGACATCCATGTATAAAGCCAAGCACAGCAATGCAATAACCACAGCCTGGAGAGGCAGAGGCAGGTAGATTGCAAGAGCTTGCTGGCCAATGAGCTTAGTCATATCAGTAACCTCAAGTGACCTCTGTGATCTGTGAGGTCACTTACACACACACACACACACACACACACACACACACACATCACAAGAAGGAGCCTGGTGAAATGGCCTTGGGTAAAGGTTCCTGTCTTGTGGAACCAGGCAACCTGAGTTTGGCCTCTGGAAATCACAGCAGAGAGATTTGACCTCTGAGAGTTGTCCTCTGACTTTCCCAGTTGAGCCAGGACACATGCATGCACAATTGATATTGTAGTTAAAGGTACTTATTAAATCAAATCTCCTGCCAACACAAATGTCTGTATCTGATGGTGCTCAAACTTTTTGGATTGTTTCCAGTGACAAGGAACTTAACCCTAGGTTATCCTTCCTTATTTTCTAAAAATATTCTTCCGAGTCTAAAGGAAATTCTATTGTGTAAAACTTGTACATTAGCAAGATATTATAGCACACTCTGATAATCATAGCTCTTGGGAGGTAGAAACAGAGGCTTAGGGGTCAAGGCTATTCCTGGCTTCATATCAAGTTTGAGGCCAGCTCGGGCTACAACAAATTACTCACTACCTTATAAACAGTAATTACTACTTTGCATTTCCTTCCAAAATCTTTTTTGGCCAGGTAGATTCAGAGATACAGTTTACATATTGGGGGATGCCTTAGTTTCTTTCCTTGCTGCTATGATAAAAATACCTTGACAAAAGCAACTTAAGGGAGAAAGGATTTATTTTGACTCACAGTTCAAGAATACAGTCCTTAATGGTGAGGGAACCAAGGGGTTAGGATCTTGAAACACACGGCATTCACAATCAGAAACCGCTGTGAATGTATGCTAGCGCTCAATTCCCTTTATTTACACAGTCCAAAATCCCAGCTGAGGGAGTGGCGCCGCCCACAGTGGATATGGCCTTTCAACTTAACATAAGATCATTCCCTAGCCGGGCGCTGGTGGCACACACCTGTATTCCCAGCACTCGGGAGGCAGAGGCAGGCAGATCTCTGAGTTCGAGGCCAGCCTCTGGTGAGTTCCAGGACACCCATTTCCCATGTGTTTTTAGATCCTATCAAGTTAACAGTTAACACCATGACCATCACAAAACCTTCAGGGAGTTTTAAAAAAGAATTAAGTATAATAGTCTTTAGTATTACAAATATATATATATGTATATAAAACATATATATGTTATACTTTTCTATTTATGTCTTGTTCTGAGATATAATTCCTATGGCTTGCATGGTTGCTGATGCAGTCACCACAATATCTTATCACTACATGGTTTGAAGGTATTTTCTTTTTCTTTTTTCCAGTGCTCTCTTATGGAGATAAACTCCTATCCCTTAATATATGGACATTTTCATCATCGCCCATCTGAAAAAGCCTTTACACTCCTGGCAGACACTCCTTAGCCCCAGCATGCAGCAAGGTTTTTTTTATTTTTTATTTATTTTTATTTTTATTTTTATTTTAGGATGTTGTCTTGGGCTACCAAGTTGAGGGTACTTTCTTATTTATTTATTTATTTATTTATTTATTTATTTATTTTTGATTGGATACTTTATTTACATTTCAAATATTTTCCCCTTTCCAGATTTCCCTTTTGGAAACCTCC
>BDUI01003587.1:88345-101067 GCA_002335545.1 Apodemus speciosus
GAATTTACAAATCAGCAAATGTAAATTAAAAATGCTGAGCCTATAAACCTATAAATAGGATAGAAGAGCAAGGCACTGTGAATCAATAAGCAGGTCTCACACAGACTCAAAGAGATTGATGTGGCAAGCACGGGCCCTGCATGTGTCTGCACCAGATCCTCTGCATATATGTTTTGGCTGTTAGCTTAGTGTTTTTCTGGGACTCCTAACAGCAGGGGCAGGAGTCAGTGTATCTCTGATTCTATTGTCTACTCTTGAGACTCTTCTCTCCTCTTCTTCGTGACTTACTATATCTCGTTGTGTCCTGTTTGGTCRTTGGTTCTTGAAAACCTGCTCTTTTCTGACAAGGAAATGGAAGAGGAATGGATCTGGGGGAGAGGGATCTATGAGAGGTGGGGAGGGCAACTAGGAAAAGCGGAGGGAGGAAAATTGGTTGGGTTGTATTAAAGAAGAATCTATTCCATTTAAACCATTAATAGCCAGTGTTTATAATACTGTTATCMAGACTAGACAAATGCAATAATTTACCCAAACCTCATTGATTAACATTAAACTTTAAAGTTTTAACAACATATGTGCCAATTTTAAGTCTCGTTTCTTATACTTCCCCAGAATTTCACAATTTGCATTAACAAGCCTTAAATGACTTTTTAGAGCTTAACACCATAATGAGTCTTAAACTTTAAGTTTTTCTTTTTAAATCTGCAAACATCTAATTATTTCCCATGAGACATAGGTGGTTGATTACTGAGAACAATCATTGAAAAGCAAGTACGTTTAAATAATGGAATACTGACAGCAATTTTTTGCCTGTAACAATAACCATGGAACTGGATTTTGTCCTCTGTAGAAACCTGTTTTGTCAGTTTATCTTTCTTAGCATGAAGCCTGCCAGCAACGAAACCCGTCTGTGAGTCTGTGTGTTTCAGCAGGAGACCCAGTAGCTTTAGGAAAAGCAAGGCCTAATTTTTACATTTCAATTTAACTGATGCTGGCAGGTAATTGTGTCTCAGGCTCAAAAATCTTATTTTGTTGAAGAGACTTAGATAATTTAAAAGTTTTCTTTTAAAGTTTTCCTTAAGTTGTTATTACAGGCAATCACCTTGGATATATTTCGTACCCAAAGTTACTGTAAAGCCAGAAATTTCTGTAATTTCTGACAATGAATGCACTGGTCTGGCAGATGCAGCTTTGTTGAGGGGCTGGCTGAGTTAGATTTGTTGCTGCTAGACTGGTTAATGCTCAGGCTCACCATTAATACCACCACGGAGATCGGAGAAGGATATATTTGAGCAAGAAGTAAAGAATTAGTAGCCATAGGATCGGTTTAAGTGCCAGAGACTTACCTGCTCTCTGGAAAGCAGGAGAGACTTTCTTGATACCTTGAAAAGCTGGTTCTTTCCAAGGTTGTCTTAATGACTTTGTAGGACCAGATGTAAATTTTCAACCCTAACATAGCACAGCATTAAGTCTTCTACCTCCAAAAAGGGGAGCATCAGTCTTCAGTTGTCAGACCCAGAAGATCTGGGGATTTTTCCTATTGAGCAGTAACTTGGGGGACTGGCCTACTTTGGTGAGGCAGTGATGGGTAGTCAGTATACCAGTGTCCACAGTTCCATCTGGCCCTGCTGGTGGGTGTGGAATGCCGCGGTTCTTACCCTAGTAGTTTGTGTTGTTACAATACTTGAAGCAAGCTTCAGGTAGAGTCCTTTGCTATAGATCTTTCAATAGAGGCTTAGCTGCTGCTTCCAGAACCTGTTATTTTTGTCTCACAGGGGAAGCCTTTTTTTTATTAAGTATCTTAAATATCTTATTCAGCAGATCCCTCAGGGTGTTGAAGGTCATCATTTAATCTATTAAGTATACCTGATATAAAACAAATTTTACTTCTTTTCAGTAACTTGCTTCAATCTTGACTTTGCCAACATATACAGAAAACTAAAGCTGAACCTTGTAAATGAATTATATATTTATTTCTCTGACTACAATGAAAGTTCTTAGCGCATTAAATAATTTGATCACTTACAAGTTGATTGGCTACTGACTTGCGTGTCTTAATTATCTCTAGCAGTTTATAACAAGTTAGATAAAGATCCTTTAGCACTTTAGCATCAAAACAAAAGTTTAAACCACAAATGCAGAGAGAGTGGGAACCTTAGTTTTCTTACCCATGTGTAGTATAACTTCATAGACTACTACAGTTTTAGATATGACTTGTTCATTTAAATTTAGTTATATAAATAAGTAAAAATTAACAGGCAAAAAATAAAGATAGGATAGATATATATCTGTATGTCAGTTTTATTTTTAGCCTAAATGGGCCTTAGGAATTTATAAATGTTAATCATCAAATATATGTTCTTACTGAGTCTTTTTTTAAGATTTATTTATTTTATGTATGTGAGTACACTATAGCTGTCTTCAGATACATCAGAAGAGGGCATTAGATCCCATTACAGATGGTTGTGAGCCACCATGTGGTTGCTGGGAATTGAACTCAGGACCTCTGGAAGAGCAGACGGTGCTATTAACCACTGAGCCATCTCCCCACCCCCATACTGAGTCTTATTTTAGACTCTGAATGGATTTTTTTTGTTTGTTTCCATTTGACATGATTTAGCCAATTAATTAAATTTAACAAAATAAAAGAGGCTAGATATTTATCTGTTAGTTTTTGATAGCCTATGGATGTTAGGACTTTATGAATCTTAATCATCACATAAATGTCATTAATGAGTTTTATTTTGCATAAACAGGGATTGAATATGAGGTACATATATATATCATATATATTCTTTAAAAAAAAAAGATTTGAATTCAAGTATCTAACAAGCATGCTGTAGCCAAACACGAATACCTAGGTACAGATTTTATAATTACCAACCCTTTTGTTACACATTTTAGGTTTACTTTTTTAAATTACCGATCTAAAATTTTCAGCTACACCCAACAAACTTATAAATACAGAACATTTACACATGATGGGTGTCCAGACATGCATAGCAGGCTGAAATCATAAACAATGGACTTAAGAGAGATTTTTGAGAGAAGAGAGTAATGAAAGCTTAGAAAACTTTAAGTGTAGGGAATAAGAAAACTTTGAGATAGATTGTTGAGAGTTGGGTGCAGGGAAAGCTTAGAAATAAGAGAACTTGGGGATCATTTGTGTGGTAGCAGAGGCATTAAAATATGAGAGAATTTGGAAATTGAGCATGTCAGTGTTGGAATTGAGAATGCTTATTTAGTTTGTTCCGAGGCCAAACCTTTTGCATCAAGAGTGAGATGTTTTAACGAAGTCTTTGAATATGAGGAAGAATGAAATTTGAGGAGGAAAGAGATAGAAGAAGAGACAATGAGTMTAATTCTGAATGGGAACAGTACACGGTTAGAGACAGAGCAGCTGTAGGAGAAAGCCAAGGTATAGACCAAGCAGGAGAAAAGATGTTGTTTAGAATTAGAGTGGAGAGGAGGCTGGAGAGTCTTTGGGGAAAGATTCTCAAATACTTATGTCACCAGAGGGAGGATTCCAAGACAGGGAGGGGATTAAGTGCCTAATCAGAGAGTTTCTTAAATTACAGTGGTGAAGAGAGCAGCAGACTTCAGAGAGTCAAGAAGAGACAGAGAATCTCCACCTGATGGATGCCCAGAAGGGCAGAGAAGGCCAAAGGAGTGAGAGAGATCAAGAGGATATTTGAGTATGGGAGGAGGCATAGAGAGTTAGGGAAGATAGAAGAGATACACTTGAAAATGCAGGGTCTAAAATGTAAAGTCCAACAGAGTGGTTGGCAGAAGCCAGCATAAACAAATGATCCATATATACCTTCTCAGACACAAATTGACAGCTTGGCTTGATAAAAAATTAATACTGGACCCCTTGAAAGGGGATCCATTTTTTGCTATTCTTCATTTCTCAGCACTGAATGTATATGAGGGGTTTAGTAGAGAAAACTCCGTATTGGCCACTCCATTAGGAGGTAGGTTTTTATTGTGGATAAGAGAAAGAACATATTTAGAGTCATCCGCAAGAGTTCTAATAGACTACCAATACAAAACACAAACATTTGAATATATAATGATAAGGAAAATTTTCAAAAATTTTACACATATACACACACACACACACACTTCAGTAAATGTCTTATTAGTGTTTTTACTTCTGTCCTTTGTAAATAAGAAATCAAACATATGTCATCTTGGCTCATTCAATGCTGTATTGAGAAGTATCTGTCAACACTGACCTAAGGAATTCCGAGAGAACCATGAGCAATCCTGCAGGATAATTCTTTCCGTTCAAAGCTCACCAGACCTTGTTTGCTACTCTACAGATTTCAGGAATGGATCTAGGATGGGAAAAGTTACTGAAGTGAAAATTAGCCTCATTCACTCCCACTTATTTCTGCAAATATCCATATRTWTCATGAATACATTTTATTCTCATCTCAAAACGCTGAAGTATCTGTAGTCTGCTAAAATACTATTCATATCAACACACTTTCTGAATCCCCAGCTAACTCACTGCATTCGTTACACTGAGCTGTCAACATGGCTCAARCCTACAGTCACCAGGGAAGAAAGACTCTCAACTGAAAAGTGCCTCTATCACATTGACCTGCAGCCAGATCAGTGAGGCATTGGCATGATAATTAATGTAAGACATTCCGGTCTACTGTGGGTATTGTCATCCCTGGGCTGCTGAGCCTGAGCTTTAGTAGAGAGATACCCAACATGCCAGGGAACAATCCAGTAAACAYGGTTCTTCTGAGGTCTCTTTCATGGCCTCTGCTTTAAGATCCCTCCTTGAGTTTCAGCTTAACTTCCTCAATCTGTACTATGAAATTTTCTTAGTGACAGTGTTATTTATAAAGAAAAAAAATATTTGATTTGTACCTGGCTTAAATTTTCAGAAGTTTAGCCAATGTTGCCATAGTGAGAAACTTGGCAGCATGCAGACCCAACATGTTCCTGGAGAATTGTTCTGCATCTTGATCTATAGGAAGTAGAAAATAACTGTGTGCCACAGTGGCCAAACCTTGTGCGTATGAAATCTCAAAGCCTACATCTACTGTGACACACTTCCTCCAACAAGGCCATACCCACTCCAGTGTGGCCACACCTCCTAATAGTGCTACTTACTCCCTGAGGACCAAGCATTTAAACCCATGAGACTGTAGGGGGCCATTCCTATTCAAAGTACCACTTAAATGTGAGATGAAATAAACTCCTTTTCTCCAAAGTTGCTTTAGTTGGAAGCATTTTATCACAGTAACAGAAAGCAATCTAGGTATTTACCTTAATCTTGCCCTATAAAATATACATGAATTTTCACATAATTTTGTCACATAAAATAAGAGCAGATTTTCTTATTCTAGTTAGTATGTAGTACAAAATTAATTTTTTTAATTATTATTACACGTAAGTAATGGATTATAGGGTACACATGATTGGAGTTAAAAGGACAAACTTGCGGAATCTGTTCTCTTCATCCACTTTCATGTGACTTCTAGAGTTGATTTCAGCTTTGTCGTTTTCTCAGCAAGTGTCTTTATTCATGGTGCCATTTAGCTTGCCCGAGTTATGACATTTGCCCCTCTGTATGAGTCATTACAACTTATATATACACATATAACCTTAAGAAGGATGCTAAATTAGAAAAAGAATTACATATATTTTGGTGTCTTCCCAATGAGATACTAATTGTTTTGAGCATCACCACAGTAATACAGAGTAATAATATAGAATATTAGTTTTCTTTTTCTTCTTGCAATATATTTTCTTAATAATCAGTAAACTGATATCTGTAATAGCAGAGGCATTGTGAAATAATTAATATTTAATAGTCTTTTTCCTCTTATTATCAACATCAGTTGCCAAATATTCAAACACGCAGGACTCTACTGGATGTATGTGTTTAGAAAACCCAAACTGTGAAAGCAGCTTGGTGATGAATTGGTGCTGAAAGCAATAATTTGTTCCTAATAAGCTATGTACAAGTCACTTCTTGACTGAAGAATAGGAAAATTGCACTTTGTTTGCTATTATTATTTATAAAGTGAATACATTTAAAGCTTTTCCCAGGGTTCCTCTCTGTGTTACTGATGGTTTCCACTATTCATTGGAGTATACATACACGCTGAGCTAAAATATACCTGGGGGATGAATCTTTCACTTTTAAAATGGAAGTAGATTTGTTCAAGGAACATTGCCCTCAAGCCTTTATTCTGAGAAATTAATCTTTACAAATGTAGAGAAATCCCCGCCATTTAAATGAATTCTGAGGGCACCAGTCATGGCAAAGAACTTGGACATCATTGTCCCTACTCAGATACTACCCCATGTTTATCTACTGAGAATTATATAGTACGTCTAATGGAACACTTTCTATCCCTATGAAATACTATGCAATTTTAAATGAAGGCACATTTGCTGTGATAGATTACCTCGTGGCAAAATGAGACCATAAAATTCCTCGCAAATAGAATTTATGAAATAAATTTATTTAAAAGTGTTCCTCAAAACATATTTCCAAAGGGAAGTCTAAGCACACATAAATCTTGTAATATAATTAAAATTATTATTGCATCGTCCTATTAGACGTTTTACAATTGTGAAATACTCAACAGTGCAGTATCCACATGCACAGGCATTTTCATAATTATTATATGTAATCAAATTGTAATTCTCTCTTATGCTTTATGGTGATCATAAATAGAATGATCGAACCATGTTTGTTTCTCTCAAAGTGATTGTTTAGGTGAAAATGAGGTATAAAACATAAGCGGTTCAGAAATACAGCAGGCTGATTTGCACTCTCTTCAATGCTTTTACCCACATGCCTATGCACATCTAGAGCAGATGAAAATTCATCATTCTAACCTCTGGTTGGGCCTTCTTTCTCCATTTACAAGAATTATAAAGTTGGTGATAACTTATTGTCACTTTGAAAGCAAACATTGTGAATAAAGTTTCTTATTTTGTCACTGGAACCACATGCTATTAATTTTTGACAAATTATTTAATTGTAAAAATAAAGGCTATGTTTCAATAATTTGATACATATGGGCGATATGTATAGATTCAGCCAGTATCTTTTAAAAAATTCTGGTTTTTGAGTGTTTTCATTATGTTTTATTAACAGGCCATTATGGAATAGAATAACATTTTAAACTGTGAATGCAGCAGGTGCCAATCATGTCATAATAATTAATGTGTCTCTCTTGGCATTGCTTTATTTATAGAAATCTCTGAGCTCTTCTGGTTATTCATAAAGTACAAAATTCAGTAATTTCTGACTATAGAAATCAATATAGTTCACTTCTGCATAGAACTCTGGAATTTGTTTCCTCCATACTGTTTGGAACTGCCTCTTGGCTTGTCACCTTCCTGCTTTCAGACACCTGCTTCTAAGACACTTGGAAGCCTAAGCCATCGTACACCCTCACATACAACCTACTCATCAACTTTGTGACCTCAACATGGGAGGCAACACCTGGGGCATTTCTCTCTCTTAGTTGGACTTACTTCCCTTGGTCTAGTGCCCTTAAGTAGCAGCCATTCCACTTCAGATGACACATATGAGTGAGCCTATATGTCATTTGTAGTCTTTCCTTTTTTTACTCAAGAGGACACCCTCCCAGTCCTGTCCTGTTTGTGGCAAACAGTAACATTTCATTTCTTTATAAAGCCAGATGATGTATCTRAGCCTCTGTCTGTCTGTCTATCATATATAATACAATATATTTCTATCTATCCATCTATAGTGATGTATATTATATAGGTTACATTTTTTATTTACCCATCTGCTGATGGGCAAGTAGCTTGACAATATATTTTGCCTATTGTGAATAGTGAAGAAAAGAACATGGATACACTATGTATACAGTGTGGCTTTCTTCAATGTCTGTAGAAAAATTCTTTACTGAAAAGGTTCACCAAATTCACTGCATTCTTCTCTTCTGATGATGAGGCATGTTGAACTTTTGTACTCTTYATATGCACTTCTTCTGATTTTCTGAAATTCTGTCAGGATTATTTACTAAGYTGTTCTCATTTAGGCTTCTCTTGCAGTATCAGGCTTCTCTCATCGCATGCGAAATCTTTATCTTTGTCTTCTTCATGCTCACTCTACACATTCTTCCTGAGAGTTGCACCTTAATGGATTTATCTACAAAGCTTCTTCAGTCTGGACAACTCCCTTTTTTACTTTGAAAGACCTCTTGATCTTTTGCATATGCCCACTGACTGAATTCATTATATACCCTGAATTTCACAGGTAGAAAGAAATCATTGCCTCATATCTATTCACAGTTAGGTTCAGGAAATGGCATTTTCTAACTAGTTGTTAAAAATAGTAATTTCAGAAACATCACTTTTCCTGAAAACTGTATTTTCTTCCTCCTGCATAGATAGGCAATGACAAAATAAATCAATCATTCTAAGTCTGACTTCAGATGTACAGATGACAATGTTAGTTACTTACATGAGCCTATTTGAACACTTACCTATAGGTAATAGTTACATAAATAGAACAAGTCCTCATCTGCATGAGTGAAAGCTAGTGAAAGTTATATCACATGAATTTATAACATGAGACAGCCATACCATTCAAGATTTTCCTTTATTGCAACAATTTTTGATTGTTCATGAAACTTCTTGCAGTGCCCATGGTAACCATTGTGATCTTTGTTGAGAACCTTGTGAGTTTTATATATTTCAGTAGCCTTCTGTCTCTTCCCATGAGAGAATGTTCATCACCTAGAGGAGACAGTTACAATGTTGGAACAAGATTATAAAAATTCTACTTTGCTCTATTGTCTTCTTTAAAATTGAATCACCACTCCATATCATCTTGATATATTCTTAAACCTTCTCTTTCAAAAGACAATTTACTGAGTTAATTATAACATAAGTTTTGAAATGACTTTTATCATATTTGAGGTTCTCCATTAATTATTTCAAATAAAATGGATTATTCCAAACAAGTACAGCATAAAGAAACTCAAACATGATCTATGATAAAAATTTTAAATAGGTAAGATTTGAAAATAAGTAACATAAAAATATAAAATTACAAATCACCAAGTAGTTATAATGATATTTTTAGAGTGGGTAATGGTATATTCTAATTGAATACTATTTACAATTTTCAAAGGTAAAAGATAATCACATTTTCTAGGTGTTGTATTGCTGAACTTTCTTGGATCCTCCAGAGTTTGAATAAAGACACAGAGACTATTTATTATTTATAAAAGCTTAGACACTATAGAAAGGCTACCTCCTAATAAGCCTTAACATAATTTACCTGTTTATTCTAGTGCACATCTGCCAGGTGGTCCATTTCCCATCTGTCACTATGACAGGACTGACTTCCTCTATGTCACACTGGCAATCTTCCTGCACTTCATCTCTCTCCACAGAGCCTAACTCTCTACCAGGCATTCCTGCCATCTACCTCTTTCTCAGCTATTGGCTATCAGATCATTATTAGCGCCAAACAGAGAACACCCTAGGCAGGTGAAGAAAGATAGAGATATACCTTCAAACATTGTACCAAAATGCTACCCCAACAGTGTTCAGTGGATATGTCTGAAATGTCAGATGGGTAATTTAACATTCTTGTAAAATACATGGTTCAATATTTTAGACAAGTATATTTTTGGCAATAAATTATGTATGATTATTACTCTTAAAAATATGAAACTCATGCAAAACAAATCAAAGACAACTAAATTTCAAATTCTTGCCATTTTAAAGTAACTCCCAGGAATCTGTATCATATTGTGTTGAAAGTCATTATGTTGAAAGCGATGTAAATTTAGCAGTTAAGCAGGCAGGTTTTTAAAAAATGCTAATCATCCTTACAACTCAGTAGTTAATTACCCATGCCTTTGTGTGGGAGAATGGAAAAAAAATGCTGCTGCTTTTGCATATCAATGTAGCAAGCTTTTATAACAGTAAAAGGGTATAATGAACAAGTACAGTCATTGATAATTTCAGTAAAAATCTTCAAAACCATCATGTCTTGAACATAGCATTTGAGAAGCATGGTGCTTTTGTTCAGATAGCAAAATTTGCCTGGTTATTGAAAATATGAGAGGACTGTCTTTAAGTTGGAAATGACACTTCAGTTGAAAACTTTTACATTTATTTTGACTATTCTTGTTCTTGAAATATAAGTATGATAGCTGTGTGAATTCACAACTGAAATTATACTTTATTTATACAATAATATTCACCTCATGCTTACCTTACACCTCTGTTCTTCACATTCTGTTTTTCCTCACTGTTTTACGTCTGCCTTCTGTTCTATACGTTAATGCTATGTTTACATAGCTGTATGGACATTTTCTTTGAAGATCTCGGAGAAGGTGAAATTACAATTATTGCTGTTTTTCCCTTCTTCATTGGTGCTGAAACATGGACCAATGCTGAAACATCCTGTGGGAGAATGTTGATTCTGGATCCTAACATTTAGTAAGCAGTATGACCCAAATCTAATGGAAGATTTGTGTCATTCAATTCTAGTGAGGAATGAAGACTGAGGTGTACAGGAACAGATTATGAGACTTGCAGATATTACTGTTGTTCCCTTGTTTGCCTAGAGATCTGTAATCTCTAGGCTTGTTGTTATTTATGTTCTAACATAACCAATGTGAAAAGAAATCTATTGTCTCACAAAGTCTGGATGCTGGCCATTCCAAATTAATGTTGTCACCTGGCAATAACTAGATCATCCCATGACTGGRAGTGAATGTGAAGGCGACAAAAGGACCATACTTCTCTTTCCTGAATATTATAGCCCTAATGACTGAAAGTGGAGTTCTTGGGTCTTATTAATATTTTTAGGGTTCTGTCTCTAAATGCTGTTATGATTGCAAGTAAACTTGATCATGACTGTGATGGTGGAGGACATACTGATCTTTCTTTTGTAGGAAGGATTTAATGAATTCAGTGCTTCACTTAGAGCATGTAATTAAAACTCATTGTAGAAGAGATAAACACAAACTTTTCCAGATTTACAATTTACAAGTGCGGTCCCAAGATTCACCTTTTATAAAGGTAGTTAGTGAAGGATGAAGGTATACTGTATGCTACAGGTTGTCCAAAAAGTAACCCCTGCTCTGTCCCTTTCTTCCTCCCTCCCTGCCTCCCTCTCTCACTCATCCCTTTCTCTCTCTCCCTCCACTTCCCCTCCTCCTCCATCCATCCCTCCCCCATCTTGTTCTCTCTCCCTTCCTTCCTTCCATGYTCCCCCTTTCTGTTTCCCTCTATGCCTTTCTCGCCCTCTCCCCACTTTTCCTTCCCTCTCCTTCCCTTCCTCCTTCCACTATTTCTCTCTCTCTTTCCCTTCCCCTAGCTTCTCTGCCTGGACAGAGATCAGAATCAGAATAAACATTACAGGAGCTGCTTGTTCTGTCCTTACAACAGATGGGTTATGGGGTCAGTCCCAGAGTTTCAGAATTGGAAGGCAATCGCCTTTCCACAGGGAGGACATTGACCCTGATCATTAACAAATTGAGRTAATGTTTCAATCAGTTTTTCCCCTGTTGATTGGCTTCATTCACCATGGATGCTGCAGTTCCTCTTTTCTTGTCCACTCCTAAAACCCTCACCTCTTATTACCTAGTCATCTTCTTAGTGTGATCATCACTTACATTTTATCACCTCACATTTACAATTTGAACCAAATGTATCTATTTGACTCTAGAATACCACAGTGCTCCTGGTAACCCTGGAGCATACAAGCAAGCATGTCCTGAAGTGTCTGCCCCAGAATCTTGCAGAAGAAATGATTTAACGTGAATTCCAACACTTCTTATCCCATCTTCTTAAGCAGTCTTCTAATTATTCAGAGGAACCTACCTTTTAAAAAACAAATCTGTCCACCAAGCAATGTGTCTGTTACCTTGCTCAGCCTCCTGCTGTGTGCTCCCCATGTCTGCGGACCCATGGTCTTTCCTGGAATCAGTCCATTCCTTACTTCCACAGACTGCTTGCTGTTCCCAAGGCCTTTGCAATAATTGTTACCTCCCTGGTCTTCAGCTTGAATGTTATTTCTATAGAAATATATCCCAAATGTTCTTTTATCCAGCCTTCACCTTTTTGGTGGCTCATAATGGGAGGGATAACTAAATACTTGGCGATGAAATAGAAAGTATAGATTCAGTCTTTCTAAAATATTTATAATCTCCACAAAGTTTTTAAACATGCCCATTTTATTCAATTCTATAACCCCCGAGCTTCACAATAAATTTTCAGGTAAGGAGGTCAGTAATTTTAGACATTTTTAAAATGTGCTATAAAATTTGCTTTGTATTAATATATGAGCTCTTACTGTGTCCCTAACAAATCTGTCTATAATTCATTTACCTTAGGGTACTTTGGGATTATTTTAGTAAGAATGCTTTAAGAAATAAAGTCTGATTTTCAACTCTTTATATCTGCATTAAGTTTTTTTTCTTATTCCACAACAGGGAACATATCCTGAAATCTAACGCTTTCAAGGGTGAAAGGTTATTTAAAAATAAATTTTGTTCCTCTCGCACAAGGATGAAGTCAAAGAGACATACTTATAAATTTTTATTATAAATCTCAAGGCAAAATAGATGCAGAAATTGGCACGAAAGTGTGTCAGGTATGCACATAGAGTGGTAAGATCTACTTTCTGTTTATGGAAGCAGCAGCAGCTCTGACCCCAGTCCAAGGAATAGTGTTTTTAATGGATA
>BDUI01003588.1:19804-33308 GCA_002335545.1 Apodemus speciosus
CACCATTTATTTAGAGCATTAATTTTAAGTTACTAAAGTTACAAATCTCCACTTTAAACTTTTAACAAAGGAAACTTTGTATTACTAGAGAGAGACAGAGAGAGAGAGAGAGAGAGAGAGAGAGAGAGAGAGAGAGAGAGAGAGAGAGATTGAGAGAGTCACTTACTGTGAGATAGGAAGCTCCAAAGTAAACATCAGGCCATCAAGTAGAAGTCTTTAGATTTAAGAGACCTACTTCTGGGTGTTTCTGATGCTAGGATTTGTTCCCCTTTAAAAGAAAAAGAAATGGAAATGGAGAGAAATAATGGGGCTTTTAAAAGTTATGTGAGAAAGTATGTACCTGGTGAGGTAGCTTAGTTAGTTAAGTGCTTATTTTGCAATCATGGAGACCTGAGTTCGATCCCCCAAAATCTATGTTAAAAAGCCTGACTTGGCAGCTTATGCTTTTAATGCCAGCACTGGGGGGGGCAGAAACAGGTCTGCCACTAGAGTTCACCAGCCAGCCAGTCTAACCTGCTTGATGAGCTGCTAGTCAGTGAGAGACCCTGCCTCAAAACACAGGTGGATGGCAGCTGAGGAGAAACAACCAAGGTTGACTTCAGACCAACACACACACACACACACACACACACACTCACACACACACACACACTCACACTACACATAAACACACATATAATGTGTTAATAAATGTTCTTTTCTGACATGTTCAGGTGGATTGAAGGAGACCTGAAAATAAAGTGGATTTCTCATGGTAAAGTCCTACATTATTCAATCCCTTGTCTGAGCCAGCCAGAATCCCATTTTCTTATCTCCATAACTAAGGATGTTACCCAGTTCCATGCTCCTTACATCCTTGAATGTCAAGCTGGATTCCCAAAATAAGCAGAGAGACTGTCTCCATCTATCAGCTCCCCAGGCTACAAGGTAAATCGGGAATATCTGCGTGGACAGCAGATTCAAATGCCTTAAGGTAGAAAAGACCCCTGAGCACTTGGTCACCCCTCATCCTGTGGAATGCTAAGGCTTTACAGGGACCCATTCAAGGTTAAACCTCCAAAAGATGAAAGTGGAACCCAGCCCTCTAGGAGAGCAGGGAGCATTCTTTTTTCCTATATTTTTCTCTGAGATAAGGTTGTGAGCACAGAACAAAACCCAAAATTTTAATCTTCAACAGATTCAGGAGATGGGTCAGTGGGTAAAGTGCTTTCCATGCTAGCACGAAGGTATAAGTTTAGATCCCCAGCACCCACATGAGAACCTGGGTCTATAGTACCAGCCCTGAGAGCCCAGAGACAGGAGGAACCTGGGGTCTCACTGCCTAGAAAGCTAGACTCAGTGCGCTCCAGGCTCAATGAGAGACCTTGTCTCAAAAAGTAAGGTGGTGAGCAATTGAAGAAAGACGACATGTAACATTGTTCTATGAGCTCTACATATGTATGGAATAACACACACATGTATGCTGATGGATGAACACACATACACACACACACACACACACACACACACACAGGAGAAGGAAAATACATACTTGAGCAACAAATAGCTATACACCTTGTGCAGCTGCTAAGAAATCCCACTGGAGATAGAATCTTCTAGAAAACCAGTTCCTGGAAAGATTCTTCGCTGACCACTAGATTGTCATCCAGGGTTAGTTGCATCCAACTCTGCAAATGATGAGAGATGGGGAATAAGGGGCAGAGCTCAGGGCTGGGGAGGAGCTGCTCTGTCAGTGGCAACACAGCCCGAATATTAAGCAACTCCTTGGGGAAGTTTGCTGTTTTGTTCAACTGATATTATTAAACCTCTCAAACACAACCATGCAGAGAACGCCTGCCAGACTGTGCCCTCCTCTGCAGCTCAGATAAGCTGTAGATAAATACCCCTGGCTCTGTGGCACTGACCCAGCAAAGCCCAAACTTCCCAGTCTTTGAGCTCTGCTCGGCACTAAGTAATTATCCTTGGACATATTTACTGTTTATCTACCTTCGAATTTTAATGACAGAGGCGGTACTGTACCCATTGGGATTCAAAGCACGGGTGCCTCTGTGCCCTATTAAACTTGCTGCTGCACAGAGCGACGCTTACATTTTGTAAGATCTCTTCTCACCCCTTTCTAGCTTTTTCTGTGAAAGTTACAAAGCACTTCTTCATTGGTAAAGTCCAGCCCTCTTGGGCTAGTGGTTCTATGAATTCTCTTTGTTTCCCTGTCTCTGTTCCTCTGGGAGACCCATATACATCTCTTAGAAAGGTGAAGGGAAATGAGGTCCTGCTCCCCTGGGTTTCCTGGAGCTTTCTACAGCGTTCTCCACCCATGACTGCCTAGGTCAGTATGCCCTTCACTCTTCAAGATCACCTTCAACAGCAAAGCTTGGGATGGGAAAGGAGAAGGGATGAGAGTCAAGAGACTTCTCAGGGCCTCAGTTTCCCAATCAATAAAAGGCATGGATTGGGTTAGAGAAGTCTAAGGTCCTCATAACTCTACAGCTTATGGGCATTACTCTCAGAAATCCCAATGAATTGCTCCCAGAGAGGCTGATGGTCAGGAACATTCCACCTGGGAGACCTACCTCTTCRTCTCTCTCTTTTCCCCAATGGGAAGGACTGGCCACAAGCCAGGCAGTCCCCCAGGGACATATGGCCTGAGGGCTGGACAGACTCTCCCATCCCCACACCCTCATAGAAAGGCACAGTGGGAGACCCCTCTTTGCTCTGCTCCAAAGCAGCCTGGAAATCCATAGATTCATCACAGGCTGCACTTACAGCTGTCTGCCTCTGGTCTCCACTAGGAGAGGGCTTGGCTTTCCCGCAAAGGCTGGCTAGCAGCCATAGGTGGACTGCAGGAGCCCTGGAAAGCCGCTGATCTCCTGCACATCTCCATGCCCAATGTCACACAACTGGTAAGTCAGTTTACAGCTCAGAATAATAATGAGCAACTTGACTGACAGCCTGGTAGTTTTACTTATGAAGCAAAATGTTTGATTAGCTTTTAGTCCCCAGTCACTGTAACCAACATGATCTCTCTGGAATAAAGTCACCAACTTCTAAAAGTAATACAAAGCTGAAACACAATAGTGGCATGGGATTGTTTGAGGCAAGGTGAAAAGGGAAGACATGGGTTGAGGAAGTTAGTAATTAAGGGACAGATGGAAGGTGACAGAAGAAAATGACCACGCATAATGGTGGACACTTATAATCTCTGTACTTGAGAGTTGAGGCAAGAGGATCACTGTGAGTTCAAGGCTGGCCCAGGCTACATGAGCATTCTGATAAGACGGAGCTATACAGTGAGACCTTGCCTCAAAGTTTTCATTAAAATGGGCATAAAATGTTAGTTCAATGGTTAAGAACACCTATGCCAGGCAACTCACAATCATCTGTAACTCCAGATCCAAAGAATCTGATACTTTCTGTCTTTTGAGCACATCTGTATTCATGTGCACATATCCTACACACACACACACACATACACACACACACACACACACACACACACAAATGAGGCTCAGGAAACAGCTCAGAAGATGATGGGATGGAAAGATTTTAAGTACTAGAGGACCAGAAAACTTACTGTGAGATTGAGTCTCCTAGAAATGACAGGGATTTTTACCCATGATGCCTCAATAATATGGCTGTCAAAATAAGACGTGAACAAGTACAACACCAGTAGACCTGCTAACGTGGAAGAGGAATCTCAGAGGACCCCACCATTAAGAAAAGAACTAAGACAACTGAGGGATGCTGAGAGAGGGAGAACTAGTCTTCCTCTGTGATGGGCCTCTAACAGGTTATCTAAAACCAAGTGATCAGCCCTGACATCATATACATACAAGTCACACTAAACAGAGAGAATAAGCTGTGAGTTATGTGTGGTGTAGAGTGTGTGTGTGTGTGTGTGTGTGTGTGTGTGTGTGTGTGTGTAACAATAAGAACTGAAGAAGGAAGCTTAATCTCCTTGACTGAATAAAGAAGTAGAGGTCATGGAGCTGAGAGGGAGGTGGGGGATGGAAGAAGCAGAAGGAGGAATTGTATGGAGTAGAAATGATGTAAATGCAGGGCTCATATATAAAATTCTCAAATAATCATAATGAATAAATGTGTGTAGATGTGTGAGAGATAGACAGATGATAGACAGACAGATAGATAGACTATCTTAAACCAAATAGAGGGCTATGAATGACACTTGAGGTTGTCATCACTTCCCTGTGTGTACTATGACGCGCGCGCACACACGCACATGCACACACACACACACACACACACACACACACACACACACACACACACACACACACACACACACACACACACACACAAATGAGGGGGGGGGGGAGGGAGAGAGGGAAAGAGGGAGGGAAAAATTTTTTTAAACTGGTASCTGGATATCCACTAAGTCCTGACTGTAGACGGCATGTATTTCATCCCAAGTTTATAATTCATTCTGGTTCTAGGGATCCATTAAGTCCTCGGCAGTGAGGGAATGATGTGATCAAGGCTGTGCTTTGGGGATGGGAATCTGGCAAAGGCACAGAATTGTGAGCAGAGGCTGGAGGCGGATGCAGGCAGGAGGCTACCTTATTGCCTCTCCCAGGGTTCCCTAACAAGCTGCTGATTTAAGGCTATGCAATCTTCCTGCAGTTGGGAGCAAAGAAAGGCTCTAGGTGTAAGAACATTTCAAACTTTTCCTTCCCAGGAAAAAAGAGATTAAAAGTCAATGTCAAGAACAAGAAATGATCTGAGATACTTAGAGCCAACCACTGGACTGAGGTCAGGGACCCCAATGGAAGACTGAAGGAGCTGAAGAGGATTGCAATCCCATAGGAAGAACAACAGTATCAACTAACCTGGACCCATTAGAGCTCCCAAGAGGCCAAGCCATGAACCAAAGAGCATACATGGGCTAATCCATGCCTCCCTACCCCAACAAACCCACTATATACCTTGCAGAGGACTGTGACTGCCTTGTCTGGCCTCAATGGGAAAGGATGTGCTTAATCCTGTAGAAACTTGATGCCCCAGTGAAGGGGGATGCTAGCAGRGTGAGGTGGGAGTGGATGAGGGGGTACCCTGGAGTGAAGAACTCGTGGAAGGGGCACTAGGAAGGGGRCAACATTTGGAATGTAAATAAATAAAATAATTAATAAAATATAAAATGGAAATTTTATTATTTTAAACAAAAGAACTTTTCTCTTCTCTTGCTCTTGTTCTCTTTCCCTCTTCCCCCTCTGTCCCTTCTCTCTCCATTCCCCTTCCCCCTCTCTCCATGCTCCTGGCTGGCCTTTACTCCTCTACTCCCACCCTGCCTCTCTCTTTCTCTCTAGAGGTATGGAATTTGCTTTTTAGTTGTTTTACACGGGTTTACAATTAAGACACTGCTTTGGCTATCAGAAGAGACACTGATTTTTCAAGGAATGTTAGCTGTGAAGAACTAGGAAACTCAAAGCTATGCTCATTTTGAACTATGGTGCACATCATCTATCAGGTCACAGCAGGTGAGAGGTGTGGATGAAAATGATACATGTGGGCATTGAGGGGCTGTGGACTTGGAAGGGTCAGACTTGACTGGCTTTGAATCACCTAGGAGACACGCCTCTGGGCATATCCCTAAAAGAATGTTCAGAGGTGTTTAACTGAGAAAGGAAGACCCATGCTGAATGTGAGTAGCCCTCTCCCATGGGCTGGGGTCCAAGCCTGAATTAAAATAAGAAAGCAAGTTGAGTATAAATACTAAGTGACCAGCTGCCCCATGACCTGCCACCACAGTTACCCCATGCCTTATTTGTCATAATAGACTGTACCCTCAAGAGTATGAGCCAAAAGTAATCCTTCCTTCCCTAAGTTACTTTTATCGGATATTTTGACACAACAGTGAGAAGAGAAGCTAATGCAACAGTTCAAGATGAAGCTGTCATGTCTTTTGCTCAAGAGATGTCCACATGTGAGTATAAGAACATATGAGAATTGCTCAGACAGTCTTCCTTGGTGGCTAGGGATGCTTCCTGTTCTCCTCAGGACTGGACAGTGTCCATCCAATAATGGCCAGTGGAGCAGGCTCCGGCAAGGCACACACATGTCAAGTAGGGAACAAAAGGCTTTTTTCTCCTTTGCTTGATTGCAAACCACCAAAAAAGCAGGCAATGAAAAGCAGGTCTGGTCTATGCCTTCCCCACCAGTGTGGGGGAGCCAAAACATGTCCACCTTTGGTGGTCATTTCTTCTGTTGATGAAGATTAAACTTGGGCTTACCAGTTACCAACCCCAGGGAACAGTTTGGAGAGATGGCCTTCCCTCTTCATGTGTCAGGCTTGTTACAGTGTGCATATTTTTATTCTCCCATAAGACTCAGCTGCTGGAGAAGATGGTTTTTCATGGCTGCACAAACACTGTTTCTGCTCCCTAGGATGACAGAGAAGGAAGGAGGGGACTCAGAATGGCTCAGCATTTCCACTTACTGAGCACATTTTTCTGAGGAAGCCAATTAATGCTCTACCTGGGACATCTTCATTTCTTCCCTGTGATGCCCTGAGAGGCAAAGCAGATGCTAGCAAATTCACCCCAGTGTTCTACAGTGAAGCTGAGTGTCAGTTCAAGTGGGAAGGGTACAAAGAGACACTAACAAACTTTGATGACTATCTAAACTCTGACTCTAATAAGGAGGCTCCCAGAAATCATGAACTCCTGAGAATATATTTTCCATTGCTCCCATCTTACTCAAGCCTTAGGTCCCACTCGTTTTGCCTCACTGAACTCACTACCTCAACATCCTCAGAAGCATGGACCTGACCTACTGTTGTAATTCCACAATAATGCTGATGCTCTGGGCAGCCTCCCCCAGCCTCCCTGTAATCATAGCACTTAAGAGATCAAGCATATATTAGCTACTTTTCTCATTGTCATGACAAAATACTGGATGAAAGCTACTTAAGGGAGTATTTAGGTTTGTGGTTAGACCTCTCTAACCACATCATGATGGGGAAGGCACAGAAGCCTGAGGCAGCAGGTCACACAGCATCCACAACCAAGAAGCCAAGAGAGATGTATGCTGGGGTTCATCTTGTTTTCTCTAATTGTATTTACTCTGCAAACCCAGGCCATAGAATAGTATAAATAAAAGTCAGGACAGGACTTACTCCCTCTGTTAAACCTTTCTGGAAACACCCTCATAGATATACCCAAATGTGTGCCTCACAGATGCCCTGGTATCTTAGTTACAGTTTTCATTGCTGTGAAGAGACACCATGACCAAGGCAACTCATATAAACATTTAATGGGGACATGCTTACACTTACAGAGGTTCGGTCCATTATCATCATGGCTGGAAGCATGGCAGTGTGCAGGCAGACATGCTTGAGAAGGAGCTGAGAGTTCTACATCTTGATCTTAACACAACCAGGGAAGACTGTCTCCTGGGCAGCTAGGAGAACGATCTCAAATGTGTCCTACAGTGACACATTTCCTCCAACAAGACCACACCTACTCCAACAAGGGTACACCTACTAATAGTGTCACTGCCAGGCCAAGTGTATTCAAACCACCACACTTGGTACTTCTTAATCCAATGAAATGAGAAATTTGAATTAATCATCACAGTCTGGTTGTGGAAAGAAACAAATGCAATGTGCAGTAGACTGTGATCATGATTCCATGAGTGAAGTCCATACTCAATGGAAAAGAATCTCATCCAGATATGAGAGCAATGAAGAATGAACAATGGTTGTAGGGGAGGCCAGACAGCAGGTAGGCATAGGAAATGGTTAAAAAGTTTGAAGATTTTGAAGACACAGGTAACCAGAGTTCAATCATAGAGCACCCTGCTCACCAAATAAAGAGCCAAACTGCCAGGCTTCATGGTGTCACAGATTATGGGCTAGCCTTGGCTTCATATTATTCCCTAGGTTGTGTCAAAGACACACAAACAAACAAGATCTCAAACTGCATTGGAAGCACAGTTTAACATCTGAGTGGAGACAGGAACAGGGGGATATGAAATTGAACCATGCTGTGGCTCCTGGGTGGAGGGAGGGAGCTGGTACACTTTGAGATAAGGAGATCCTTGGAACGCTTCCATCATACTGGAGTGTAAGGATTAGGGGTATGAATTAAACTGAGAATATGAGGTGAAATGATGAGACATCCAGGAAGTGAAAAGTGAGGAGATAGTGGTTCATTTATATTCAAGATAAAACAGGACACAAAAGAATCTTAAATGAATCCTATAACTGGCTTGGGCATCTGCATAAAGGATGAGACCACTTCAGACAAGGAGGCAGATGACAGCTATCACAGAGCTCTTGCATGAGGGCTGAATGGAGGCCGTCTAGGGAACAGTCTGGAGGGCCACGTTCAAGACTATATCCTGCTCAGCCCAGAGGTTTCACTAAGTGTGTGTTCTCAGAAATGCCAGATTGTCATAGGCCAAAAAGAGTATTCTGATGATAACACTTAGGGTTGCAAGAATACACAAATCAGAATCCAGACACATTGATGTATGCCTTCAATCTCCACATCCTACAGGCTGAGTTCATAGTCTTACACAACCTGAATGTAAAAACCTTATTAACTATTTTATTCTTTTTATTTATGTGTACATGTGTGTGAATTTTTACATGTGTGTAGTGTTCACAGAGGCCAGAAGAGTGCATCAGATCTCCTGGAGCTGGAGGTATAGGCAGCTATGAGCTATCTGACATTCGTGCTGGGAATTGAAGTCAAGTCCTCAGCAAGAACAGTAGTCACTCTTAACTGCTGGACTATCTCTCTATGCTTGCTTTATTTACAGTTTTTAACACTCTGGAATTATATGGAAATGGTAAGATAAAAGAACTAGATGTTCTCACTAATCCAGCGCTACAGCAAGGGTGGTCTGTCCTGGGTCTGACTCAATCTCTGGCCCTCTGTCACTTTCTGCATGTGGTTTCTCATTCAACATATCCTACTTCTCCATGCCAGGTACTCTCAGGAGCCAGGCTCACCCAATGTGTGTCCACTGTATGCTACCAATCTGCAATGGGAGAAATCTTCTCTCTATTCTTTATTTAGCAACCCTCCTTCCCATGCTGGACCCAGGAGTAAAGGATGTGGTTCAGAATACAGAGTGCATACCTCTGTGTCCCTAGCAAATTCTTCATCACAGCTTTCCAAGTTTGCATTATTTTTCCCATCACTAAACCCTTTTTTACTGGACATCTGGAGTTCTGCATCACTGTCTCACAATTGGTTTTCCTCAGACTAGAAGCTCACACACACACACACACACACACACACACACACACACACACATACACATCACTGCCAATCCCACAAGCTACCAGAGGCAAAGCTGTGTGTACTCCATGAAGACCTAAGGAAAATGGCCCCAACCTCTCTGCCCCATTCCAAAGTCCCTGCACCAGAAGACAGCTCCTTAGACCCAGTGTCTCACTACATGAGTAACAGAAGAATCTGTGACTAACAGAAATGGGAACCAATGTTCTGCAGTGGCCCTGGTTTCTGGTAGGACATGCTGGGATTATGATACCTGAGAGCTTCCTCTGTTGGAGGACTTAGGGGAAATTTTAAGGCCTAGCAGGAAGTTGACACACCTAAAGGCACTGGAGAAAATGGAGTCCCAGGGTCCCCTAGCCTTCCTCCACAAGGCACAGGCTCTGAGTGTCACAGGGCTTCTAGAAGGAGAAATGGCAGCTACCAGGCAATAGCTGACCAGATTTATTTGCTTGAACATATGGAGCTCTCCCTGAGGCCCTGGCCTTGCCAGGGGTTGAAGATACTGAATTAACATATACAGATGACAGGCACTGGGATAGGGGCTTCCACCAAGAGCTCCCCTACTCTGAGACCCCTCAAGGCCAATGCCAAGAGAATTGCAGGATGTTGATAAACACACAGGGATCTCCTAGCATGATATTTTCATGGCTTGAATGGGCACAACTCAAGAATAGCAGGAGATCCTGACAAAGTCACGTGGCAGAGGATGCAGCAGTAAGGTAGCAATTCTCATCTCCTATGTCTCAGGATGCAGGGAAGGAGGATTGTAATTACCATCTAGCACATCCTGTCCTCCTGTCCTTGGGAGTACCCCATGAGGCCATTCAATGTACTCTGGCAGTGTCCTTGCTAGAGAAGTTTACTGAACTCCATGGCTACAGAAGAGGACCATATAAATGTGGCCCCAGGACCTGAGCATCAGACATATCTGTTGCTTTTATTTTCTATTCTTCTAACACATCTTTGGAGAGGAAGAGGGTGGGGACCACAAGGCAAGAAGAGGCTGAGCTGCATTCAGCCTTCTCCATGCTCCACCAGAGCTGAACCTTGGTCCTCTGTGTGGGTATCCTCGGAGCCAAGGGGAGGTGGCCCTCGCAAGGACACATGTGTAAGTGTGTGGTGGGTATGGGTTGATTTGGGTCCTCTAGTGCTTCTTCGCGGTCTCTGGATATTTCTGATAGACCAGGAAGGAAGAGATGTGCTCTGCAGAGAAAATGCCTGGGATGCAGGTAATAAAAAGGCTAGCGGTGATGTTTCCCACACACAGCTACCAGCAAGCCTCAGCGCCACAGCCATAAAACACCCACGCTTGCCATAACCCGATCCAGCTCTGCACGACTCTCCCGCCCCGCATCTCCCAACCCCGCGTTGCACCACCCTGCAGCAGAGTGCGTCACAGGCTCCCCTGGAGACGGGGTAACCCAACCACCCAAAACTCTGTAAGTCCCTTACTCCTCCTCAACATCAAAGGTGGTCCCACCTGCTGAGCTAGGACTGGAGGAGGGGGTGGTGTAAAACTGCAGTGATCTGTCACCTTTATGTGTTTCCCAGACAACAGCATGGAGACAGACAAGGATAATAGAATTCCCTACCATCCATCTCCCAGTGCGGCAGCCTCTCTCTCGCTGCTGGGGCCTCCTCTTTGCTTGCCTTCTCTCAGCAGAGTCTCTGCATTCAGATGCTCCAGCAGCCCCTTCCTCAGTCAGCCACAATAGCCTAGAAGCATGCAGAATATCGGGATTGCTTAACTCCCATGAGGTGGAGCTGAGCTGGGGGCATCACCTGCGTTGCCTCATTCAGTCCTCACCACAGACCGACGACACTGATGACAGCCCTGCTATTGACAAGACAACCTGCTTTGCCAGGCAGAAAACCAAGACCTGGGTGTCACAACTGGATCACAAGACTGTCATCCAAACATGTAGGCAGTGGCCACCACCAATGCTTTTAGGTATTCCAGCCAAGTTTTATATTCTAATGAGGCCATGAATCTTTTTTAGCAAAGGTCCAACTATAAGCTTTTCTTTGTAAAAAGGCATTGTATTGACTCTTTGGGAATTTCATACTTGCATACAATGTATTTAAGCATATTCCTTCCCCCACTCCTCCCCCAGCTCCTCCCACATCCACCCCCCCACACCTTCCCATCTTCTCCCAAGTCTGTTTGTTTTCACCTTTTATTTTACTCGAGCGGATGTCATCCATGAATGTATGCCTGTATACCACATGTATGTGTTGCCTGCAGAGGCAAGAAGAAAGCATCATCTTCTCTGGATATGAAGTTATAGACAGTTGTGAGCTGCCATGTGGGTTCTGGGAATCAAACCTGTGTCCTTTAGAAGAGCACCCAGTGCTCTTAACATTTGGGCTCTTTCTACGAACACCTCCCACCTTTCTTTTTCTAGACTACCAAACCCCGTTTGTGCCACCCCATATACCCAGGGGTAAGAGGCTGTCTTAGTCAGTGTTCTGTTGGTGTGAAGAGATGCCATGTCCAAGGCAACCCTTATAAAAGAAAGCATTCAATTGGGAGCATGCGTACAGTTTCAGAGGCTTAGCATGGTGGAGAGCATGGTAGCATACCGGCAGGCATGGCCCTGGAGCAGTAGCTGAGAGCGACATCCTGACCCTGAGAGAAGTGGTCTGGCATGGGCTTTTGAAACCTCAAAGCCCACCCCACCCCCAGTGACACTCCCTCCAACAAGGCCACACCTCCTAATCCTTTTCAAATAATGACTCCCTGATGACTAAGCATTCAAATATCTGAGCCTATGGAGGTCATTTTAATTGAAACCCCCATAGGGGACACCCACGGGGGTGTGGTCAACCTATTAGGCACCAAACTCCTAAAGAAATCTGATTCCCCCTTCCCAAGAAGCCAGGGATGCGGGTCTTGTGAGGGCCCCACACCTCTTACTCTATATTGAAATGCTAACTGACTTGATCCTGTGCAGACCATGTGAAAGCAGCCATGGCTGCTCTGAGCTCATGAGTGCAGTGACCCGTCATGTCCGGAGACACTGTCTCGTTCCTCTCTGATTCTCTGGAGTTTACCATCAATCCACTTTTCTTTCTCAATGGTCCCTACGCCTTAGGGGCAGAGGATGTGATTTAGATTGTCCACTTGTCATGAGCACCCCACAGATACTCATTCTCATGAGCTTTTGTACTAACCATCATCCACTACACAAAGAAACTTCTCTGGTGGGTTCTAGGAACTTCACAGGAAGTAAAACTTTAAATAGGCACAAGGATATATTGCCCTGAGAGGCTTGCTCAGCACTCAAATAGCCTGCTTTAATGACCGCAGCCCCTGGATTTTTCATTCCTTTTATAAACCAATCATATATATCCCTATGATGGTCATTGGATGAGACACAATTTCTCCCTTGCAAATACTTTTGTCCCTTTGCTGAGAGCCTGAAGAATTGCATGGACCACTTGACACTTTGCTTGTATTTCTTCTCATGCTACCCTCAAATTGGCCCTGTGATAGGGAGAGAAGGGTGGTTGGATTAATCTTACAAATATGAACAAGGGGGCTCATCAGGATAAAACCTGGCCAGGAAGGAACCCAGATTGTGACAATTCTTTCTTGGCACTCTTCCGCACATATCCAGGTTACATCCGAAGGCGCTCACCTAGGAATAAAAGAGACTTCCCACAAACCAATCACTGCAAAGCAACCAAGCGTGCTCCCCTTGGCAACAGCTAATGAAACCCTTCCTTCTCCTGCCTAAGCCCCACTTGGCCAATCAGACACCAGCATGATGCAGTGGTGCAAGACTGTGTGCCCCAGTCTGTGTCCAAGAGAAAGGAGGCAAGGCTGTTTGTCTCTCTACCAGAAAGCCATTATGTGATAACCTCTGAGGGAAGGAAGAACCACAACACCTCCATTATAAAGGAGATGTGAACAGCTGCCTCACCTTTCAGTGACGCTCCCCACCCGGAGCAGAGACAGCAAAGAGGAGACTGAAGGAGAGAGGCTGAGGGAGACAGCAAGCAGCTGCTCCAAGTCAGGGTGTCAGGATGTCAGCCACGAGCTGCGAGTTCCTCTGTGACTTCCGTGTGCCTACATGACAATACACTAATGTCTTGCTCAATATCGAGGCTCTCGATGCGCCCCCAGCTGAGTCTTCCGGCTTATTTTGTTTGCATTGGCAAAAAGGATGTGTGAACATATACATATATATATATATGTATATGTTCAGACACACACACACACACACACACACACACAC
>BDUI01003588.1:33526-43904 GCA_002335545.1 Apodemus speciosus
TATATATATCTTTTGCTGAAACAAATCGGAGCTGACTGATTAGACTAGTCTAGCCGGCCAGTTTCCCAGATCTGCTTCCTCCTTCCTGTGCGCTGGCACCACATGTGTGCTCAGCTTTCATGTGGGCTCTGGGGACATGAACTCTTGGCCTTCAATTTATGCAACAAGCCATTTCCCCAATTTCCATTCCAGTTTTCTTTGCCATGCTTCCGCTTTGTTCTCTCAACTCTGGCCCCCAACAGACACCTCTTCCCACATGTATGCTAAGGCAAGAACTTGCACATCCAGACACATAAAGGCCCACACAGCAAAGCAATGGAGTGAAGTCAGGGAGGTGGAAGGAAAACATCATGCCGGGTTTATTTCTAAGGTAACAGACTGCGTATGAAATAGCCTGACCATCCAAGGAGAAAAATGGTTTTGATGCTAGAGGCCACAGCACGTCTCTGAGGTCAAAGGGCAGCCCAACAGAGGCCAAGCCAAAGCCTTCATTCTGATTCCTGCCCACACATCTTTGTTCTCCCTCCTTGCGATACTGTTTGCCCATGTCCACTGTTCGCTGCCCACCAGAAACCTGCCCACCTGTAACCTGAGAAAGCAATACAGTGCAAGAAAAATAATCTAGAGTGATAGCTATTTTTTAATGGTGTGGTGTAAAACTTAGAAACCAAGTCTGGTGAACACACGGGGCTAATGGTGTCCGTCACATAAATATGCTGTAAAGATGAATGGTCTCCGCCATGCAGAGTGGAGGTGGGCAGACTGCAGGGGTCTGTGAGGAAGGGCAGCAGGCTCCACTCCATCACTGACAAGCTGAGTGACTCTGAGCTCATTGCTAGGAGTCTTGTTTTCTTCCTCTGATCTGAGAAGATGGCTATGCCTGTAACATGTTTGTCACACAATCAAGGGGACCTAAATGCTATTCTCAGCACTGCCGTGCAAGACACAATAGGAGGGTCCCTGGTTCTTAGTAGGCAGCCGGCTTATCTAAATCAGCAGGCTCCAGATTCATCAGAAGACTGTCTCAAAAAGTGAGGTGTAAAATGATTGACAAAGATGTGCAGTGCCAACCTCTAGCCTTGACACACACACATGCACATACATGTACACATACATGCAGAACATAAACACGTACAACATAGATACACAGACACACACACACACACACTTAAAATATAATGAGAAATCATAATGTCTCTCTGCCTACCTCCAGTGTTATAAGAGTCAAGTTCATAATTCAAAGTACAAGAATGAGCTTTTGAAACTCTGAGGAAGTGCACACTTCTCCTTGGGGCACAAAACTATTACTGATGAAATATTTTGTGGTTATTAAAAGAATTTCAATCAGAAAAAAAACCCTACTCATTCCAGTATAAATAAAAGTGGATTTTAAAATTGCATGTCTACCATCCATTTCCAAGACTTAGAGAAATAAATTAAACAAACACACAAAGAATAGAATGTTTGCCTATTTGACCAAGAATTTCTACTGGTAAGAAAGTACCCTGAGGGAAAAGCTTATGCATGCTTTCATTACTTAGCTACAATGATGCTTCTTCTAATATTTTTCATCAAAGGCAAAAAATAAATAAAAACCAACCTGAAAACACCTTAGACTCCACCTAGGGAGACTTACTTCAGTAAGTCTCTCCCAAAGTTAAACACCATGAAAACATTATAAAGTCTAAAATCACATTGTGCATAAGAAAAATATATTTTAGATGTGTTTTGAAATAAAGAAAAACGGTGTTATAAAATAGTACTACCTAGTGTGCATAATTCTGTGTGTATAAATTGCACAGAAAAAATGTTTTTAATATAAATGCAGCTCAATGGTTAGTAGCTAGCTCCCTAGAAAGATCATAGAGAGGTTTGATTTTGTTTCATTTGCTTACTAGTGTTTTTAATATTTTCTAAAGAGATAATATTATTTTCTGCAACATGAAGGAAGTACCCAATGAGATAACTACATTGTCTTCAGAATATTAACAATCAGGGACTGGGGAGCTGTGTGGTGGTTAAGMGCACTGGAAGCTCTTGCAGAGAGTGACTTCAGTTCTCAGTACCCACATGGTATCGTGCAGCTACCCGTGACCTCAGATCTAAGAGATCCAACCTCTTTTTCTAGTCTCTATGGACACATGCACACTCATGCCACCCATAAATGCACATATGCACACACAAATACATTAAAAATATGTTAAAAATAAAGCCAGGAGTTGGAGAGATGGCTCCGCAGTTATGAATGCTTACTGTTCTTGCAGAGCATGTGGGTTCAGTTCGGTTCCCAGCACCTACTTGGCAGCTCATAACCACCTGTAACTTCAGCTCCCAAGGATCTGATTCCCTGTACTGGCCTCTATGAGCACCTGTACTCGTGTGGTGCATTTTAAACTCAGACGTATACACATAATGTAAAGAAATAAATCTGGAGGCCGTAGAGGTGGCCTAGTGGTTATGAGCATTTGCTGCTCTACCAGAGGATCTGGGTTTGATTCCCGAAACCTACGTTAAGTTCCTACCATGGTGGGTGGCTGAGAACTGCCTCTAATTCCAGCCTCAGAAGATCCAGTGCACTCTTTGACTAAATGAAAAATGATGGATTTTAACTCCATCATACCTCTCAAATTTTACCCCAGAAATAATCACTTACTGAATTTACTTATTTACTATCCCACACATGTAGACTTTACTAAAACAACACATAGCTGGGGGTACAGCTCATTTGATAGTTTTTGCCTAGTGTACAGAGAGCCCTGGGTTTGATCACCAGTACCTCAGAGAACTGAGTGTGGTGTGCATACCTCCAATCCCAGCACACTGGAGGCAGAAGCAGAAGAATCAAGAAGTTGAAGGTCATCCGTTGGTATGTAGTGAGTTCAAGGCTAGTTTGGGGCCCTCCTGTCTTAAATGGGGGCGGGGCATTCCATTTTCACACCCATTCTCAGAAGACACTGAGGCAGGGTAGTAGTCCCCATAGCTCCAAGTTAATGAGAAAGCTCATCTCAAACTTCCCTTTGTCACCTGTCTTAGTGAAGGTTTTACTGCTGTGAACAGACACCATGAGGCAAGATGAGGGAGGAGCTGACAGTTCTATATCTCATCCCAAAGGCAAATAGAAGACTGACTTCCAGGTAACTAGAATGAGTGTCTTAAAGCCCACGTCCTTAGTGGCACACTTCCTCCAAAAGGCCACACTTTCTCCAACAAAGTCACACCTCACAATAGTGCCACCCCCTGGGCCAAGCATATTCAAAACACCACACCACCTTACATGAACTTCTCCAGATGAGAACAATACACGCCCACAGTTCCCACTGGAACAGACCATCAGTTATCCTTCCTTGTGAGAAAGGAAGCTTTGACTCCAGTGGGATAGACCACAGTCCCAAATCTGTATAGAAGTTGTGCCCCCAAGGTCACTGCTGTCCTTCTCTCAGACCTCCCTCACCCTCTAGCCTGTTCTCCACATCTGGTGAGACACTGGGCTCTCCCTTTTTCCATTAAGACCCTTCTAGAATGTTCCACACTCTGAATAAAGGCATCTAAGATGGTTCCTGCATAATCATTCTCTACCTCTACCAGTCTGTGGACTCTGTCTCTGTCTTAACCTGTCTCTCTTGCTCTGTGTCTCTGTATCTCTCTGCTTCTCTCTATGTCTGTCTCCCTGTCTCTCTCTGTCTCTCTCTTCTCTGTCTGTGTCTCTCTCAACACACACACACACACACACACACACACACACACACACACACACACACATACAGCTTCTTCTACAGAAGTCATGCCACCTTCTGTATGTCTCTCAAATCAGAGGTCTCTTGTATTTCAATCCTCCTGAGCCTCTCCTTCCCCTGACCAAACCCTAATTTCACTGCAGAGGCCTGTGAAGCATCCATCAAGTCTTCAGATAAAAGTTTGTACCTCACGGGGGGGGGGGGGGGGGGGAGGGAAAAAGACATATGGGACATTGGGGGGGGCGGGGAAACCAGGAAAAGGGAAATGAAATGTAAATAAAGAATATATCCAATGAAAAAAAGTGTGTACCTCAGAGAGCCCCACCCCACATTACAGTCTACCCAAGACCAAACATTAGTCGCTCTGGCATCTGTCTCTCCCTCCGCAGTCTGTAGTTACTCCCCGTGTCTCCAGCATGTCTCTTCCAGATTCCAAGTAAGTGCTCTCTGCCCCAGAAGCATTTATCTGCTGAATTAAAGACTAGACTATTGGTGGGATAATTGAGTTACCACAACACAGAGGTGAGAACATGCTGAAGCAGGGAAATGGAACAGACAAGCAGACTTGTCTTGAGATCAAAAGGTGGAGCTGGCAACTACAGTGTCTTGGCTCAAGAGCTGAAAACAGTAACAGGAGTGAGAGGTGAGCCTGGAGAGTTCTGGGAGGCCCTATCAGAATAGCTGGGTGGGTGTCTTGACATATCCCCTTGGTTGGACTCTATGTGCTGGAAGGGGAGCATGCGCACACTCTGCTGGCAAAACCAAACCTTTCCACCTGCTTCTAGCATGGTCTCAGCCAGGTTGGCATCTACACTTCTGGATACCGGGCATTGGCAGGCAGGCCCTCAGAGGTTCCTTCAGGCCTGACATGCTGCACTGAACCTTCCACATTAGGCCGTCAAGGCCAAGATATACCCCTCTGAAATCTGTCATACCAGGAATCTTTACCCTGAGATGAGACCAACGGTACAGCATCTCCTTGTTCTTGCTGTCAGTATTCTCAAAAACAACGCCATTTGCATATGGCACATGAAGCCTGGGATGCCAGAATCTAGCCCAAGACTGACAATCCCATCACTCCAGAACAGAGAGACCATAAGGGACAGAGCCTGCCTTACTCCTTGATGCTGACAAAGGGGATAAAGGAAACACCTCCTTCAACTTTTGAGAACTGTCCAATGAGTGTGGGGACTCCATTGCTTTGCAGATGAACTTCAGGGTCAAGAATTTGATGCCATTAAATCAGCAGGACCTGAGCCTGGACACAGACTAAAAGCAGAAAGACTTCCACTCAGTATCTCAACGTGGTCACATCATAGGGACATCTCTGCCATGGCTTCCATAGGGTCTCCTACACCCAGGCAGAGTGGTTTACATCAACCAATAAAGACATTCTGGAATCAGCAGACCATAAGTCAAACCAAAAGGAGAAGAAGGCCATAGAGCACCAGGAAAAAAGGAGGAGGTTGTGTTTGAGAGGCACTCAGGTCCAGGAGCCTCACAAGCAGACACTGCTTGTGTAGAAGGCTGTGAGGCACTACTAGTCTTCATGGCAGCATCTTCCACAGAGCGGGTATGTTGGGAGCAATTTCAGAATGCTAGAAGCTGGTAGATATATGTCCTGGTTTCATACCTTTACACTGATAAAACATTCAGACCAAAAGCAACTCAGGTCAAGGAAAGGATTTATCTGGCTTATTGTGGCGATGCTGCACAAAAGGGGAAAGATAGTTATTACTGATGTTTACCCAAGAGTGGGTCTGATATACTTGGAGAAGCTTCAGTCTCTCCTGTTCTAACAGTCTATTCTAAAAAAGCATACCTGAACAAAGGCCATCCTCTTTATATAGTGAACAGCATGGCAAACATGGGAACAAGGAATGAGAAACTTTTGTCTCGGTTTTTACAGTAGTCTCATAAGGGAGAAGATTGGTTTTTCTGGCCCTACTGACTTGGAACAACATACAAAGCCACAAACTTATTATTTCTCTATCCCCACATCTTTTTCTAGCATATTTGGAGGGGGAAAACTCCTTTGAAGAGCTGGCTGCTTCCAGTGCATGGTCTTAGGTCATACATACTGACATTGTTCTGAGTCAGGACCATGAATGGGTCACAAAGGAAAATTAAGAAACATGTGGTGTTCAAATTTTAGTGAGATTAGCTACAGAGCTTCTCTGAAAAGCCAAGTGATTCTGAACAGGAGGGATATACAGTATGAWAGCAGAATTAGAACATAGTTATAAATGACCTCAAGGCACATTAACTTGGTTATAGGTTGAAATGTAAAGACAAACTTTAAACAAACTTTCTAGAAAAAAAATCATTCTGTGGCTTATAGTTCCAGGTCAAAGTTCATCACTGAGGGAAGCTGGATCAGGAACTCAAGAAGGAACTAGAACTAGAAACCATGGAGGACTGCTGTTGGCTCACTCACACTCGCTTATCCAGATTTCTTTTTCCAGCACCACCTGACTAGGGAATGGTGCTACCCATGATGGGATGGACACTTCTACATCAATTGAAAATCAAGACACTCCTCCACAGACATGAGCATGGGCCAATTTGGTATAATCCCTCAAGTGAAATTCCCTTCTGATGTGATTCTAGGTTCTGTCAAGTTGACAGTTAAAGCTATGACATTCTGATGTCTATGCAAAATAATTAACATCTACAGACACGCTAGTGAACTCTGAAGTGAGACAATACCCCCTACCTTGTGCAAGCAACTAGTCCCATCCCTATGTGTTTTCTTAGTAGAGTCTATGGCTAATCACACTATCTGAGTCTTCTGTGAAATGTTATGATCTCAAATGCTAAATTAATTAAATAAAAATACTTAACACATTCATTTTGTATGAGAATCATTAATCTTTTATCATCAATTATCTTTTTAACAGAAGCCTATAATGGGAGGCGGGTAAGGTCTAAGTGTGGACTAGAAGGAGAATAACCTCTGATGTTTTAATATTGCAAATAAGGCATTACTACTGTGAATATTCTATCATACCTGGCTTTTGCATGGCGAGAGAGGGAGCCCAGGGTCTCAGTAGGTAAGAACTTTTTAAACTGAGTATCATCCCCAACCCTCAAATGCCTTTTGTCATTAAGCCTCATTAAATACTTAGTTACCTACAGCTAAGATCAAGTACAACCTCCATAAAAATTTTCTGCAAGGACAATATTTCTAGGGCCAATGAGATGCTTCAGTGGGTAAAAATGCTTGCTGCCTAGCCTGATGACCTGAGTCTGGATTATGTGAACCTACATGGTAGAAGATGAGATCTGACTCCTTGAAACTGTCCTCTGATCTTTACATGTATGCATGTGCACTGTTGCATGAACACACACACACACACACACACACACACACACACACACACGATATTAAAAACAAATTTAAGTCAAATAATGACCAGACATAGGAGTATATACATAAAACTAGAACTTTCTCCCTAAAGGCAGGAAGGCTAAAGCAAGAGTACAAGGACAAACCAGTATGTGCTACAGTGTATCATCCTGATTTAAACAGAAAACATCAACAAGATGAATAAGAGAGAGCTGCACCTCCCACCATACACAGTRCCTTCATGTTTTAGCATATTCCATCTTTGAAAGCAGGGTGATGTTGGCTCGGTTATTTTTGTCCTGGTCCTTCATTAGAAGTCCAGAATCTATCTCCAGGAAGCAGGCTGCAGCAAACCCTTCTCCGGGCACCAGCAGCAGCTTTTTAATTAATACTGCATGGAAGATTTGGTCCAGGATCAGCTACCTGGAGATGCAAGCTCAATTCCAACTTCCCTTTCTGAGCCCACTATGCCTAGTTTGCAATAACTGCCCCCAAAGACGGGATTAATTAAAGAAAATGAATTTGACTTTCTGTACACGTCTTTTGCTGTTGGAGGGAAGACATGGCTTAGAAGAACTCCCAAAGATGCAGGCTCCAGGAAGCTTTCAGCCCCTGAGAAAGGCTGGAGCACGATGCAGACTTCAGCTCTTTTCTTGGAGGTAAAATATGCACAAGGGACTTAAGAAACATCACTGGGAGTCACTTTAGTATATGATCATGAGGGATTGCTTAGGGAAATGGTAATGTCTTTGTATGATCAAGCTCTCTGCAAAGATTAAAACCCAGGAGCTGGGGCCTGGAATGTAGCTCAGTGGCAGAGTGCTTGCCTGACAATCACAATGCTCTGGGTTCAATTTACATATCATAAAACAGAAAACTGAGGAGCTGGTAGCATAGCTCAGTTGGTAGAGTGCTTGCCAAGGTGTGCAAAGCCTTGGATTGATCCTTAGTAGTATATACATCAGGTGTGATGGCTTACTCAACACTCAGAGGCAAAAGGATCAGAAGTTTGAGGTCATCCTTGGTTACATAGTGATTTTGAGGCCAGCTAGAGACTTCTCAAAACAAACAATAATCCAAGTTAGGCAAAGTGGTACATGCCTTTAGTCACAGCAGTCAGAAGGCTCAGTCAGGAAGATGGTAAATTTGAGTATATTTTGGGCTATATATTAAGCCCCTATTTTTAAACAAAGAGAAAATGGGAAAATAAAAGCAATGAACTGGAAGAATTTGAATGACTTATAGAAGTATTGATGGTCCTAAAACAAGAAGGAAGAAAGAAATACAGCACATACCCTACCACATAGATATGCTCTAAACTGAGTACAAAGCAAAGAATTAAAAAAAAAAAAAAAGAATAGAGAGACAGGAAGAAAGTCAAACAAATGAAAATTGGCACCTTCGTTATACCCCCAAGCCTCATGTAATCAAAGCTGGTTCCCTAAATTACAAGGTATGGGAGGTGGAGAGATGGTTCCAAAGTTAGTAGCACTCAATGTTCTTCCAGAGGCCCTGGGTTTGATTCCTAGGACCCACATCATGGCCCACAACCATTTGTTTGTTCCAGGAGATCTGGAACCACCTTCTAGCTGCAGCAGACACTGCATGCACATGATATATTTACATATATGCAGGCAAACACCCATGCACATAAAATAAAAATAAATATACTTCTTAAAAAGTACAAGGTATGTGAAGTTTCAGGAAATAATTACATTATAGCTTTTGTGTATGTGGTTCATGTCCATGTGTAGAAGTGTGTGAGTATGTGCAACCCATGTGCTTGTTCAGAGGACAGAAGAGGACATCAGGTGTCCTGAGCTATCCATCTCATTCTTATTGCCACGAAGCCGGAGCTAGTCTGGAAGTCAGCCGGCCCAAGCAACCCTCCTGTCTACCATTCCCCACACTGTTGAAGTTATAGGTCCAACTTTTTACATGAGTAGTAGAAATTCAAGCTCTGGCCCTCCTGCTTATACAGCATTCACCAAACCAAGGTTTACAGATTTTGACCTGCTCATAGATTTCTAGAAGACTGGTAACAATCTACTCATGCAACAATATAGCAGGAAGAGAAACTCAAGGAGATGTCAATATATAGAAGAAAGTCCAGCGTCCAACAGTATGATAGACTAAACGTCACATCCCTGCTCCAGTCTTTATACCCCGGGACCTGCAGTGAGCAGTGAACCAGCAGCTAGCACAGTCTGAGCCTGTATATAAATACAGACCAAGTAACACAAAGTGCTTCATCTACAATTGCTCTTCTCATAATCTCAGCATCCGGGATGGGGAGGTGCTGGTACTGTGTGGGACCATTTTAACCCACAGTACTGGGTCATTTTGTATCTCCCATCTCAACTCTGGAGACCCCGAGAGGTAAAAGGACATGGCCACAAGTTTTTTTGGGTTTGCCTTACCCCTCCAATCTCATTTTCCCTTTTGGAAATGGCTGAAATCATCACTATGATATTTAAAAACCCAAGTTACTGTCCTGTGCCCAAAGTAATAAATGTTTTATAGTTTCAATTAAACTAAATGTGGGAGAGCTGGATCCCTCTTCTCTGGCTGATGAGTCACCCAGACCCATTACCCGACTATCCATTAATTATAAGTAGATTGCATACTGCCCGGCATCTCCCAGAGACTATGCAATTTGATGGCATGGGGGTGCCATGAGCATACCCACCCACATCTTGCAGACTTCCTCTGCCTATTCTCTGCTGGCCTCAGACCCTTGRGCTGCACCAACATTAAAGCCAAAACTGGGGTTCTGATTTCCATGGATGCTTGAGCCAGCTTGTWACCAGCTCRCTGACTACCTACTATGAGACCTGCCCATAAGAGTCATCACCAACTTACAGAAGAAGATGGATCTTATTCTCAGAGGGTTTAAATGGCCTGCCTAAGGACACACCACTGTTAAGTTGCAAGGATGGAATTTCAGAGTTTTTAGTTTTAGGGTTTATAGTCTCTAGTCTAATCAGTACTTCAAATGAACTAGAGAGAGGAGATCTCTGGGTAGAGTCTCATCTATATCCCTCTCCAACCACTGATTTAGGGATAAAAATAAGATGATAGAGAAAAGCAATTGATATGACATAAAGGCTATTATAAGTGCTAAGAATGTAAGGCACTATGGTTTCGTTTTTTTATTGGATATATTCTTTATTTACATTTCATTTCCCTTTTCCTGGTTTTCCCGCCCCCCAAATGTCCCATATGTCTTTTTCCCTCCCCCTGTTCCCCTATTCTCCCCTTCCCATTTCCCTKTTCTGGTATTCCCCTACACTGT
>BDUI01003588.1:91763-105552 GCA_002335545.1 Apodemus speciosus
TAAGCTATTTTGGATGCTGCAGTAACCTAACTACCCAATCTTCTCGGAGAAGGATGCAGAGACTCAAGCCTCCTAGAGTCCTCAACTGTTCCTGATGCCTAGTTAATCACAGGCCAAACACAGGAAGGTCAAAGGAACAGTGCTTTATAGGTTAGAGTACCCCCTGTCCAAAGGAACCTGGGCATTGAAATGCCATCTTCTCCATCATTGAACCCCATCTCCTGAGCTCTCTCTTCTCCTCCTAACCAATGAAGTTCTGACTACATTAGGAAAGGCATGCCAAGGGACATTCCTAAGGCAATAGGTCACCTGACTCAAATCTCATCCCAGAAAAATCTCCCCAGAAAATAGAGATGGTAAAGAGCYGCTTTTCTTGGGGAATTTAGGATCCTCAGTACTCTAGCAATGCCTTCATATTTTGAAGACAAGAGTTCATGGTAGCAGGGAAGGCACAGTRGTGRACCATGAGGCTGCTTGCTCATATCTCAAAAGACCAGAYRGTGACACAGAACAGGTAATAAAGCCTATCTATAAATCTTAAGATCTATCCCCATTTCCTCAATGAGGGTCCACAGCCTTCCAAAACACCACCATCACCTGGGGGCTAAACACTCAACCACATAATCCTGGTAAACACATCCCATATTCAGATCAGAGTAGTCTATCTGGAGTCCTGTAAGGCCCACTGTGCTCACATGCCACAGGCCTCAGCCCTGCCTCTCAGTTGTAGCTTCTGCCTGCTGCTCTCTTCACAGYATGGTTGCCTCTCAGCATTGATGTCACTATTGCATTCCATGCAACAGATCACTAGGATCCTTTTGCCAAGTRAGGTCTTGGCTAGATCTGATAATCACACAGCCCTTTCAAAATGACATCAGCAGCAGCCAAGCTAAAACACATTGTAGGATCACATGTAGGTCCATTGGAGAGTCACCAGGATTCCCACAGAGCAGGCAGTTGAGAGGAAGTACCCTGGGGTGTTCCCCAGCTTCAGTTACATGAAGTTGTATTACAAAGACAAAGACCACATTGTAAGAGGCACAGCTTCTAAGCACTTACCTCATTTCAGCTCAAACAGCCAGAGCTATTATAAAAAAGAACCCTGTGCTATAAGAGAACACTGGCCTGGACCTCTCAGTGCCTTGTGGAGTAGCCTAGCCAAGCTCCTGCCCATCCCTGGGCTGGGTTTTCCTCTTTCATATGATGAGGTYGATTCCTGGCCTCWAAAGCTCTAAATAAGGCTTTTTCCAAATCTTCAGAATTCAGTGGTTTTCCAAACACATACTAGATGTCAGTGTGATCTCCAATCACTTTATTGATTCACTCAATAGATATGTATTGAGTAGCATTGGGGGCAGATATTATGCAATGAAGAAGACAGATGTAATCTGTGTCCTTCTGGCCTACAAGCAGAACCAGATGCCAAATAAACAATTACTTAATTAATAGGGTGAATGATAGAGGGAAAAGGGACAGAYTCTCCCAAGAGCCAGGGCCCCTTAGGTTGTCTTGAGGGAGATTCTGCTGTCTTGAGGGGAAAATGGCTTCTAACAAGCAGTTTAAGGATGGGTCTGAAGCCAAAGAGTTAGCTGGTATGCAATCTCTGAAAGGAGGAAGACTCACCATTGGTGTACACTGCTAGGATGCAGACTGATGCTTCCCCGGCCTGCTCTCTCACACNCAAAGGCAATGTACAATATAGGCCCTCATGTGCTTACTGAAGCACTATTCGCAATAGTTGAGGTGTGAAATCAGCATAGGTACCCATCAGTGGATAAATGGACCAGGAAAATGTATGCACAATAGAATATTATCAGCCATGAAGGAAAAAATGAATAATTATTTGAAAAAAAGTAAATGGAACTGTGGTTCACTTTGTTAAGCAGAATGAGGCAAGCAAAGGCAAATAGCATCAGTGTTCTTTCATATGTGGAACTTTTAAAAGTTTAGAGAGATGACATTAGAAAGAGAATTATTAAGGAAGATGAGAAGAATCAGCAAGAGGATCAAAGAATAAGTATATGAAATAAAGAGAGTAAAAATGATAAAGGTACTCTATATACATGCATGAAAATATTTAAAAAATTATTCTATAGAATTGACATGCATTAATGAAAAAAATAAAGAAAGACACAAACTGGCCACAGATTAAATAAGATCCAATAATTGCTGCCTGCAAGAAACACATTTTGCTAGCAAATATATACACAAATTGTAACTGAAGGAAAGAAAAGGCAGTAAGAGTAATAGTACCCAACCAGACAGGTATAAAGCCAAAATCCGAGGAGAATGTAAAGAGAATCGTATTTCTGTTGCTTGTTCTGAGACAGGGTGTTTCATGTAGCCACACCTAACCTGGAACTCACAGTCCTCTTCCCTCTATCCCTTAGTGCTACAATGATAAAGGCGATCTCTGTCAAGATGGTATAATGGTTGTACACCATGTGCATCAAAGGTTACTCCACTGAATTTCATTTGCAAGTGGACCTAAAGAGAGAAATAGGCCTCCTGGGACACTATCATCGCAACACTTTAATACACCACAGTCATGAAAACATAAGTCATCCAGTCAAATACTAGAAAATAAATGTCAGGGTTGAAGTACACCAAAGATCAAGTGGAGTTAGCAGGCATCTACAAAATAAAACATCCAACCATTGTAGAATGCACATTATTTCATCAACTCATGGAATTTAGCTAAAACAGATCACATTCTGTGCCATAAACCAAGCACACATTAGCAAATTAAAAAAAACAGTGAAATAATTTTTTACATTTTATCAGACCATAATGGAATGAAACTAGAAATTAATAGCATAAGAAAATGCGGAAATAATACAAACATGGATATTGAACAATATATTTTAATAGGCTCTGAGTCATTCAAGAACTCAGGGGGGTAATTAAAAATTCCTCTGCAAGAGAAACATGTGCCCTCAGCCACTGAGCCATGCCTCCAAACCAACTTTATGGAAGTCGTAACTTAAGACCCAAGGAAGAGCAGGCATAGTTAGGAAATAGTTCTAGGCAGAAAGACTGTTAACTGTTACAGGCGAAATGTCTATGGYAGGAACARTGACTTGTACCTAGGACAAGAAGATGGGATGGTTGTATCCAAATGGTTCCTGAAAGACCCTCGTGATAAATAAGGTCACCAGCCCATGGAGCTGTCTTTGAGGTGGGACCTCACTGAGGTGGGGGTAATGCTGGGCCCCAGCTTCTTAAGCTCTCCATTGTTTCTCAGACACTTTCAAATAGCTTCCTCCACCATACCTCCACTGTGACATTCTATGTTCCACAGGACACAGAACGAGCCAAGCAACCATGGGCTGAAACCTCCGAAGTCATGAAAGTTCTCCTTTTTACAACTTGATTAGATCATGTGTCACAGAGAGCTAATTGAAAAGCAAGGTTGAGCAAAGAAAATGCAGAGACAACATGGTAGAAATTGAGCCTTAGAGAGTCAGGGGCCAGGTCATGATGGGCCTCATAGGCATGTACTTAAAGTCAAAAGAGAAAAAAAAAATAAAGCAGTACACAAGGGTGGCACTAAAGTAGGGATGTAAACACAGGATCATGTATCCCAGAATTCATTCTGACTGAATGGGCAAGGCCAGGGTAGATAGATAGCCAGCTTGAAGTCAACTGTAGAAGTCCAAGCAGGAAGTGAGACTTGACCAGGATGGTGGATGTAGCAAGAAACGGAAATCCCTAGTGATGGCCAAAGGTCAAACTGATGTGATTGTGATCTGGAAGCAAGTGTAAATGACAGCCCCAGGCTTTTGCTCCTGAAGTGACCAAACAAAGGAACTATTCACTGAGATAGAGAAACCTAAAGACAATCACCTAGGAACCAGTTATTAATTCCTTCTTAGACATACAGCATCTCAGTACTTTCCAAGTGCCCAGGAAGAAATGTTAATCAGGCTTATGCAGGTAGACAACTGRGACTCAAAATGCACATTATTAGAAATTTCTGGTGTATTGTGAGTAGCTGAACCCCAGCGCTGAGATCATCTGAAAGGTGATAACTGGATGGAGACATGATTCAGTGGGCAAAGCACTTTCTGTGAGGACCTGAGATTACATCTACAGATGAAAAGCCAGATGTGGTGGTCAGATGCAATAGTTCTGCCCCATAACAACATCATATAGAAAACTCACACCAAATCCAATGAGGGTTGCCAAGACAAAATTATACCCAGAGATGGAACAATGACTTTTCTTTGCCCCTGGGCACATTGTTCAGCTCCTCTGAAGACCCACACTGAAAAACAGGGACTGTAATCTCAGTTCTCCTATGGGAAGATGGAAATGGAGACAGAAAAGTCTCCTGAAGCTTGCCAGCTAGCTAGCCTGTGTATATAGTTAAGAATAGATTACTCTGCCCCAAACAAAGTGGAAGGTGAGTACCAATACACAAGATCATCCTCTGACTTCCATATGCAAAATGGCATATGCAAACACTCTCTCTCTCTCTCTCTCTCTCTCTCTCTCTCTCTCTCTCTTTCACACACACACACACTTTTATAAAGATTTTGTAAAGGTTTACTTTTATTTTGTATTTATATGTGTTCAGGTATATGCATGCATGTATCATACTTCTTAGAAAAAGAAATGAAACAAAAGCAAACGTATGGTCCTGTGATTGGGTTGCAGAACTCAGCTCTCCTCTTATAGTGAAAGGAAACCTGAAGCTAACAGCAAAAGATGCCAGTCAACAGTGAATGGAAATCACAGACTTTGCAGGTAATCAAGGAATGCCTTGTTGGGCATCAGTAGGAGGAGTGATACTTGGTCAGGTGAAGGCTCAGTAGATGCCCCAATGAAAGGAAATCAAGGGGGGTTGGGAGTGGGTCAGGTGGAGGGGCATATATGTGGARGTAGGAGGTGGGAAGAGGGGTTGGGAGTCTTTGGGGAAGGGGGAAATCRGGAAAGGTTATACCACTGGCAGTGCAAATGAAGATGATATTCAATTAAAAAAAGGAAATCGCAGACTTAGGTAATCAAGGGCAACAGTTTTGCCCCATGCCAACCTATCACAGGGAGAACCCACCCAAAACCCCACAAGGGCTCGTGGGAACAGCAGGACAAAAATTATATCCAAAGACTGGCTTCTCTTTGGCCATGGGCACATTACTTAACTCTTCCAAAGATCCACCTTGAAAACCAATGATCAAAACATCCTTACATGCTAGACCACTGTAGAGATTAAATGGCAAGGTCGTTGAGAAAATGCTCCCCAATGGTGGTGATGAACTCAAACAACTCCCTGGGAAGTTGGGTCTCACTAATGAACACCTTTGGCCTCTAACATCTATTTTAAGCATCAAATAAGATTAGCAAAGAGGAAAAGATDGTGAACAGCCCATAATGAATGAGATCAATGAGAAAATGTTTTTCTTGTCTAAAAATATTGACATTAATTCACCCTAAAAAGAGGGATGAGAAGGAGCTGATCTAATAAATTATTTTGTCTGACACAAAAAATTTAGGATGACGGATATGAGCAAAGCAGTAGCTTTTAAAAGAACTGGAAAGTGTGTGTCAGAAGCTCAAAGATTCCTCATCACCATAAAGGATGMTCTCATTGTGGTCACTGGGCCAGGTGTTCAACACAAATTCTGGGAGTGGCCATAGAGTTATATCAGCAGCTAGAGATGCATTGATGTGTTTCCAGATGCCAGCCACCATGAGCTAAATGCCCAAAAGGCATTACTTCATCGARTCCTTATTCAGTGAAAGATATTGACCAGATTGCATTAAAGGAGAAGAAAGTGTCAGGGCTAGTCGACGGATTTGGGCAGCACAAATAAGTCAAGGCTTGTGATACCAGCATTTTCTAGCACACTCTAGAATGCCTTCATATTGGAGGCTTTCCAGAGAGATGGACAGAGGGATTTGTAAATGAGTCCAGTTCATCTTGCAATAATTGCAGAATGTTCAACTCTAAATGAGACATCTGCATCCCCTCCCTTCCTCACAAGGCTCAGGGATCATTGCAAAAGAAGAGCTGGAAGATTGCAAGAGGCAGAGGTGGCAATGACCCCAAGGAAACAGTGTTTTCCAGACACAGCAGGGCAGCTGCATATATGAGCTTGCAGCGGCTGAGACGGCATAAACAAAACTTGTGCAGAGTTATGTCAGACAAAATCCCAACATGGAGATGGGAGTATGAAGAAGGTTCGCACCTAGCTGGTGACTGATTGCTGCTGAGAGATGGATAAGCAGCTTTCTTTAATGTATAATCTCAGGTAGGCTGACTATGCTCCTGTGGATGGCCACATCTAAGAGTGTAAAGGCAGCACAAATTTGACTGGAGGGTTTGTTTGTTTGTTTGTTTGTTTGTCTGTTTTAGAAAACACAAAATTACATGGAAGGGTAGATGTGGGAGGAATTATGGAAGGAGTTGAGTATGATCAAATACACTGAATAAGATTCTCAAAGAGCTAATAAAAATGAAAGAAATGAGCCTCCCATAGTATAACTCGTCCTACAATAGATCCTGACTATGGGCTCTGAATATCACATTTTTATATGCTCCATCCCTGTGTCCTTTCTAGCCCCTTGCCCCATCCTGCTCCTTACACAACTTCTTCCTTMTGCTCTCCACACAACTTACTTCTGCTCCATACAACCTTGACTCCTTTCTCAGAGCCTTTGCATGGCTATAAGCCCTCATACCAGCCTCACGACCCGGGCTGATGACTTCTGTTTCGGGCRTTCAATTTAAGTGTACCTTTAAACCATTCATTATTCTCACTGACACCAGATTCATCTTATTCCATAACTTTGTTTTTTTTCCTCATTGTCCATATCTCAGTTGTGAGCAGTCTTGTTTATTTACTCACTAATAGCAGTCGCTGCCACTAAAATACGAGTCCCATAAGGCTGGAAATTCATCTGTTTTATTCTTCAAAGGAATCCTTAGAGTCTAGCAGAACTGAAAGCTTATTACTGAAAGCTGTATAAATACTGTGCATGAAATATGGATACATAGATAGGTATATAGAGAGAAGGGAGGATGCATGATTGGATGGATGCATGGATGGAATACATGAGAGGGGTGGGTAGATGGGCAGAAAAGAGAATGAATGGATGAATGGGAAGAAAGGATGAATGGATGGATAGATGGGAGAATGGCTATATGGATGGGAGAAATGGAAGATGGATAAGAGGATGGATGGATGTATAGGTAGGTAGACATGTAGGTAGGTAGGTAGGTAGGTAGGTAGGTAGGTAGGTAGGTAAGTAGGTAGGTAGGTAGATGGAAGGATAGATGGATGGAAAGATAGATAGATAGATAGATAGATAGATAGATAGATAGATAGATAGATAGATAGATAGATAGATAGATAGATAGATAGATAGTGTNTAGATAGATAGATAGATAGATAGATAGATAGATAGATAGATAGATAGATAGATAGATAGATAGATAGATAGATAGATAGATAGATAGATAGTGTGAATGGATGGATAGATGATAGATAGATAGATAGATAGATAGATAGATAGATAGATAGATAGATAGATAGATAGATAGATAGATAGGGAATGTGAAAATGGATGAGTGGCAGATGCATGGATGGGTGGATAGATGGGAGCCAATGAAATTCTAACCCAAGTCTAATTTTCAGACTTGGCGTGCCCTGTGAAAACTTCCTCAAGCCAATGGCCAGCAGTTCTGTCCATAAGTAAGGTCCATCCACTTGCCTGGTTTGTTCTGTAAAATTAGGATTGCTGTGGTACCATGAGCCTGACTGAACTAGAACATTGACATGCCCTGATAGAAACACCTAAAGAGAAAACCAAACCTGCAACACTCGCATCAGGCAGGATCTTCACACACTCCTGTAAGCACACTACCTGCAGCAGCCCTCTACCAACCGAGACACAGCAGGAAGGACTCTCCAGCCATTAGCTCTTAATGCAAGACTGAGGAAAGATGAAGAATTGCTGAGGCAGTCACAATAGAAGATACATCACCTTCACCTGTTGTCTGCTCAGATTCGTAGCTATTTCAGAAAGGGAACCAGTTGCAAGGAAATTTTCATTCGCTTTGGATAAAGAACAATGTGACATTTTTGACAATGTAAAAATGTAAAATGCAAAATATGCCACATTTTTAAACAAAGTGAGACATAATAAAAATGAACTGTAAGATCCCCATGGGAGAGCTAAGGTTAGAAAGGAGCCCATAGCTCTTTGTAGACTGCCATAACGTTCTATCAACCTCCTGAACAACTATAAATCCAGTAATCACAGGTATAATCAAATAATTGCCCCATGGCTGTTTTTGACTTCTGCCTCTACTGAGCCACATGTTCCATGAAGGCAAGGAGTATGTCTGTTTGTGACTAGGAACCTAGAAGTGACAGAGCAGGTGTCCAAATGTTTTCTGAATAAACAGAATGGTCATTCACTCTCTGTTATAYAGATAAATTCTATGTCAGGTATGGTAGATAGTGCATGTTGGAATCCCAGCCCTCAGGAAGCCAAAGCAGAAGGATTAGGAGTTCAAAGCCAGCCTGGACCACAAAGTGAGACCCTGTCTAAAAATATATCCAAAACAAATAAACTATAAAATCATTATGAAGTACATTTTATTACAGGAGCAACAGACTGCCCATAGATGAGAGCTTCTGGGTTTCATTTGAGTGGAACTTGACTCCCACACCTTTGTTTAATCCAGCACTTGGCAGTGAAGAAATCAAAATGCTGTACCAGGATGCAGTCCTGAATAATTGCTAAGAATGTAGCCAGGGACCCAAGGCCAAGATTGAACAAGATAGATTCAAACCATGCCAGGCCAGGCCTTTTTTGCTACAGCATTATCAGGTAGTTAGATCCTGGCTCTGTCCCTGCTTTAAGTCTGGTGACTTAAGTCACTTCTCCTTCCTGAGACTTCTAGGTATCTGTCACCTTCAAAGGAAAATGAAAAAATTGGAGATCAAATGTTCCTTCAGAACACTGACACCACTTCATAAAGCATCTGTTTTAGTTAGGGTTTTATTGCTGTGAAGAAACATCATGACCACAGCAAGTCTTATAAAGGAAAGCTGGCTTACAGTTTCAGAGGTTTAGTCCATTATCAACATGGTGGGAAACATAGAGACATGCATGCAGACATGGTGCTAGAGAAGGAGCTGAGAATTCTAAATCTAGATCCACAGGCAGAAGGAGACTGCTAGTTTAAGACATAGCTTGAGCATATGAGAGCTCAAAGGCCACCTCCACAGTACCTAGTTCCTCCAACAAGGCCACACCTACTCCAACAAGGCCACACCTCCTAACAGTGCCACTCCCTGTGGGCCAAGCATTCAAACAKGTGAGTCTGTGGAGGCCATTCTTATTTAAAACACCAGAGTGTCACCATCCAGAAATACCTACAACAGACCAGAGAGTGCCTTCCTGCTGGCCATTCMTGAAATTCTAGCAACATTCTTGCCTGGATGCAGCCAGCCCAGAACAGGGACCCAAAGTCTGGAGGAAATCTAAAGCTCACATCTCTCACTCTTCTCACAGAGATCACCATCACAATATACAGTCAAGTCACACAGACTGCACTCAATGCCCAAGGCTGTAACCTTGAACTCAGCTTCCATCTCTGCCTCTGAACAGTGTTAGGACATGAAGCCTGCTAACATCAAGATGACACCACATCCTGTGCACAGTGGGTGCCCTGGGAATGCACCTTTGAACCATCAGCCTCCCCTGTAGCTCACAGCTTTTTCCTGACCAGCCAGCCCAGAAATTTCCCCCACGTGACTTGCAGCCCTTTAGCATGACAGGAGCCAGAGCAAGCACACAGGGGCTGTGACATAAATCAAAGGCAGATGATCTTCCTTCCGGGRCTCATCCTTGTAAATCACACATGCTCCCTGAGAGAAGACAAGCTTGGATTCTAAATGTGCTTCTGGTTTGCCTCTCCCAATGAAGCGTGACTTCTCCAGAGTTTGGGGCAGAAAAGAAACTCTGGTGGTGTCCCAGCTCAATTCCCCAAATTTACACTTAGGGAAATAAAAGCCAGAGAAGAACTGAGGTTGGCCAGATGCAGATGTGAGGCAAGAGCACAGGTATCCTGACACCCAGTCTAGAGAAGTTTTTACAAGAGCAATTCATCCTGGCATGGCCATGAGGGCATACATTCTCTGTAGAGAATTTCAAAGCCATGGTCATTTATTAATTTTTATTTTCATTTATGCATATATGTGGAGGGCCGTATGTGTTCATACCTGCAGAATCTAGAAGATATAGTTATAGGTGCTTATGAGCTGTCTGACGTGCATACAGAGAACCAAACTTAGAACCTGTGCAAGAGCAGCAAGTACTCTTAACTGTTGAATCATCTTCCCAGTCCCATAATAGTCTTTTTATTTAAGTGACCAGAAATCAATCTGTTATCAACATGTAACCAAATACATACATAAAAGTGCATGATAAACTCAACATCRGTTAGGTTAAGTTCTGAACGATTGCAGAGGTGGTTGTCGAAATTCATAGGATTAGATAGTGAGCCCCCTGTGTCAAGGGTAAATTTGTAAAGTTACGAAATATTCTTGAGTTAGCTTYAGGCACTGCTCCAGTCACCTGTGGGTTTAAACAACAGCTTTCAGGGATAGGGGATGTAGCTCAGTTGGGAAAGCACTGGCCTAGCAAACAAGAACTCTGGGTTCAATCCATAGCACCTCATAAAATGGGCATGGTGGTACAAGCCTGTAATTCCAGCACAGAAATGACAAGGCAGGAAGATCAGGAGTCCCGGGTGGTTCTCAGCTACATACGGAGTTTGAGGCCAGCCTGCACTATGTAAGAACCTGTCTTTAAAAACTAGCGGACTTGAAATCCACCATTGCCTTAGCGGCACAGGATTGTAAATAAGGAAAACAGAMGTTGCGATTACTCCACTCTGTCATTCTGTTTGACTAGCAACATTTTTATTGGGGTTTTAAGCTTAAAACAGTGCAACAAAATACAAAATACAAGGTGTGTTAAGTTTGATAACTGAAAATTTTAAGTTGGATGTGAGCTATGTCTACATTTGAGTAATAACTTTAATAAAAGCATTTTCCCCGTCAAATTGGTTTTTTAATCTAAAGATTTAATAAAAATGATTATACCTGATTACAATATAGTTATTTCTGAAAAATGACTTTTTTTTAAGAGAAAGCAATGTTAAATGACCAACCATCAACCTTGCCGGGTACATCTCTGTTTTGTTAGCTAATATGTAACAGGTGACTTGTGAAGGGTGGGACAGTCCTTTCTAGCCTGTTTCTAATATGTTCTTCCCTAAGGAGTGCCATTCATTATTACAAATTCCTAGGCCTCTCCCCAGCTCTCTTTTCCACCKGACTCCAGCAGAGAGGGTTGCTTCTCTGTGAGAGGATTTAAGGATAAAGAGTACAAGCCTTGGGCTGGAGAGATGGCCCAGCAGTTGAGAGCACTTGGCTGTTCTTCCGAAGGTTCCAAAGGGTTCAATTCCCAATACCCACATGGCAGCTCACAACTGTCTTTAATTCTCATTCCAGGGGATCAGGCACCCTCAAACAGACATACATGCAGGCAAAGCACCAATGCACATAAAATAAAAATAAATAATTTAAGAACTTTTAAAAATAGGCCGGGCAGTGGTGGCGCACACCACCCTGTAATCCCAGCACTCTGGGAGGGAGAGGCAGGCAGATTTCTGAGTTCAAGCCCAGCCTGGTCTACAGAGTGAGTTCCAGGATAGCCAGGGCTATACAGAGAAACCCTGTCTCAAAAAAAAAACCAAAAAAAAAAAAAAAAAAGTACAAGCCAACATGGCTCCAGCTACATATGTAGCAGAGGATGGCTACAATTCCTAGGGAATTGAACACTGGGGGGTGGGGGGGATCAGGAAAGGAGATAACATTTGAAATGTAAATAAAAAATCCAATAAAAATAGTACAAGCCAACATGGCTCCAGCTACATATGTAGCAGAGGATGGCTACAATTCCTAGGGAATTGAACACTGGGGGGTGGGGGGATCAGGAAAGGAGATAACATTTGAAATGTAAATAAAAAATCCAATAAAAATAGTACAAGCCTTTTGTTTTATACATATATATATATATATATATATATATATATATATATATATATTAATAGCTGGGTGGCCTGTCAAGATTCATACCCATTCTCTTGCTGTGAACAGGAAGAAACTGCAGAGAAGGGGCCATGGACTGTCCTGGAGGTGTTATCTAGGCTTTGTGGCTCTGTCCATTCAAGTGACAACCCTGAAAAGGACATTTTCACCTTTGCTGATTTACTCTTGTATATGTGTGTGCATGTGTGTGCATGTGTGTAATATGTGTGACCACATATGTGCTTTTGTGACTATATCCATGTGTGTGTGTATGTGAGCATGTGTGGTAGTATGCATGGTGCATGTGCTTTGCGCATGGATCAATGTGTAAATGTGTGTGCGTGCATGTAGAGACCAGAGGTCAATGTTGATTTTCCTCTTCCATCGTGTTTCACCTTATTTCTTGAGACAGGATCTCTGGGTAAGTCTGAAGTTCGCAAACATCAGCAAGCCCCAGGCATCCACCCATCTCCATTTCCCTGGTGCTGGTTACAGGTACATGCCACCATGCATGTCTTCTTTCTTAGCTGACACCCAACTGAAGCCAACAAGGCTTATTGCTCAGAGTCCCTGACCCCAGCCATCATGACGATGGTGGGGATGCTGAGGGTTCCAGCCTCCTTAAAGACTATTGGTGCTTTCAATAGTCACTATGTCAGGCCTTGGGAAGAATTTGAACATATCGTCTTACTGACTCTTTAGGAAGCAAGCATGACTTACCATTGTTCCCAAGTTTCAGAAAAGAAAGCCGTGGTCAGAAACTAAGAAAGACATCTTCCACTCCACACCTAGCACATGGCAGCAGAGAACTTGAACTAGGCTGACCCACGCTGGAGCTGAGCACTCACCTCCTGTCCCACGTTGCCTYGCCATGGTAGACAATCCCTTTAGAAATKTCATAATTAGATCAAAGTCGATCCAGACACTGTTCCCAGAGATTCCGGATGCAGAAATGTCTTGCATCATCTCACCCCTGCATCCTGCAATTCGCAGTCTCCTCTCTCACCCCAAGTGACAAGGCTACAAGACCTAATTAGAAGATGGGTCCTGTGTATAAGCAGCCAGTCATGCCCAGCTCACCACCCCACCTCTGTGGTCATCTCAGCTGGAAGTCTTGACTTCTAACCTGACTTGGCACCTCCCTGCCCAGAGTCTGCCAATACCAGTGTCTTCTGCCTAAGAGTGCCAGGGCACAGACTTTAGTACACAGTGGCAGAGTCCTCTCATGCCAAGCACTCTTGGCAGGACAGCACAGTACCTTTATGGGGTAATTCAAAAAGCCCTAGAATATTCTCATATTGCTCTCTAGCCAAAAATTTCCCTCCTTCCACCCCAGCTAGCTTATGCCGGGGCCTAAGCTCTGCCTTAAACATGTGTCCCTCTGACTTAAAGCACAAATCTCCCATTAAGAATCACTGTTTGGGTTAAGAAAATGACTCASCCAATAAAGTACTTTCCTTGCAAGCATGGGAAGCTAAGTTAAATTCTCAAAACTTACATAAATATCTAGGAAGGGTAGTGCATTCCTGTAATCCCAGAGCTGAAGAGACAGAGACAGACATATCCTTAGGGCTCGTTGTTTAGCCAATCCTAGTTAGCAAGTTCCAGGCCAGTGAGAGATTGTATTTCAAAATCCAAGGTAGAGGGCACAGGAGAAACACTACCTGAGGTGCTTC
>BDUI01003589.1:48974-61273 GCA_002335545.1 Apodemus speciosus
GTGTTGGAAAAGCAGAGAGGCTCTGCCTTCTTTCCTGGATGTGGCCCTCACACACTTATGAGTGCTGAGACTGGCTATAGTGTCCTATCAGAAAGGAAATAAACCACAGGAGAGCATCAAGACTACAAACAAACAAACACACTCACACTCACACAACTGATTTCATCCAAGTTCTACAGGAAGTGGACAAAGAAAAAGAAAAGAAAAATAGCCCTTTGTGGTAAAGGGCATGCTGGGAAGGCGAGGGCCTGAGCCACGTCCCCAGAGCATGCTGGGAGGATGGGCCCCAGAGCCGCCTCTCTAGAGCATGCTGGGATACGGACACCAGTACATCTCCAAGGGCTGCACTTTCCCCAAATCCCACCCTGTTCCCTTACCCACCCCAACCCGGAGACTAGAGGAAAGTTTGTCCAAAGAAGACTGCGGAACGGGATATGCCATGGTTCTTCGCACGCCCTCCACACTGTGGGGGTAAAGTCAGCCAGTGGGGAGAACAGTCAACATGAAGACAGAGAAACAGAGAGGCAGGAGAGAAACCGGGGTCTGACAGTGACTGGAGGGGGCCAGTGTGTTGGCAGAGGACACAGGGAGAGCAAAACAGGGAGCTGAGTATCCGCTAGCCCGAGGCGTTGATGTACAGCTGACTCTTGAGGATGTAGTCGATGACCGGCTGGGACAGGTAATCCACGACATGACCRTCCCCATGCTGCAGGGCCAGCCTGTATAAGAAGAAACAAGAATCAAGTGAACACCCATGTTCCCAAAAGACCAGAGCCCTGGTCTGCCCTCTGCCTCTGAGGAAAGGGTATACAGATGCCCCCCCAGTGCCCTACCAGCAGCCTTTGCCTGGGTCGAGTGAACAGTATTGATGGGAGCCTCATCCTCTCGCAAACTGTCCCTCCAAGCCCCCATCCCCCACCCAATGACACCTTCATTTTGGCCTGCCACTGGGTAGCTGAGAGACCTTACACCAATTATTATCATCCAAAAAAATTTTTTTATTACATTTATTTACTTCATGTGTGCCTGATGTGTGTCCGTGGCATTTGTGTGGAGACCAGAGGGCAATTTGTGGAACTCAGTTTGGTCCTTTACCAGGTGGGTCCTGGGGACTGAACTCGGGTCGTCAGCCTTCGGGACAAGATTCTTTTCCTACAGAGTCATTTCATTGGCCAGTTGGGCAACTAAGTTGAGCCCTTTTCTTTCATGTTTCCTTCGGTACAATCATGATAACATTTAAGCCAGTTACATCCAATTACTTAAAGGATTAGATGAGTCACTGTCCAAGCGTTGGATTGACATTTTGGCTTCCCTTTGGGTTGCTCTGCACACGGGGCTCATGAAAATTGGCCCCCTTGAGAATTCTTACACTTAAGTTCACTTTTCCCCATGGGAGCACTTGGCTGTGAGCTACGAGGCGACCGCCACAGGTGAAAGATCCCAGGGGCAGATGGATCCCGGCATATGTTTTTCTCTGGCCTTCTGCTCTCTGCTCATTTCATACAAGAGTCTGGAGATGCCCCTGAGTCCGGCATGGTGGCCAGCTCTCTGCCTTTAATGCAAGCCCTGCTTTTACTGTCCAAGGTGCCTCCTCAAGGGTCTTCCTCCACAACAAAGCTTTCTGAAAAGTGGTCTCTGTTGCAGGAAATTTTAAAAAGAATGAGACTATTTCGCACTATGCCAGGCACCTGCAGACCACATGGCACCAGCGGGGTGTTCCCATCTCGGCAGACTCTCTGGCCCAGAGCCCCTGAGACGTCTCCACCCAGCTTGCTAAGTTCCCACTGGCGGGTTGCTACCACACCAGCCCCTGCTTCAAAACCCCCACGGCATGGCCTTTGTGGTACACGTCAGGCAAACCCACCCTTTGCCACGGTACCTTTCTCTCTTGAACTGAGTCGAAACGCTGCTTCAAGGAAAATGCCACCCAAACTTAGTTCAGGAAACAATGGTCACTCGATCACTGGATGCAACAACTAGAATCCTGATCTTGTAAACCATATTAAATCTAAATCCTCCGGTGGCGACGCTAAGCCAGGAGACAGTACTCTTGCCCTCTAGCTACCCCAGTCTGAAACTTGAAGCTCAAGGAAACGTTTTCTCCTATTAGTTGCTTTGGTCATGGTGTCTTATCAGAGCAATACAAACATAACTAAGACAGGCTGCCGCTGCCTGAGGAAAGCTATGGGAAATGTTTACACTAGTTTGGTCAAAGGGTCCATGACCATTTGCCAACCATACCTGCTCTTAGTGGAGCTGACTACAGACATGGGATGGTTGATGTCATCCTTCACCACCATGATGTTGTTCTGGAAACAGAGCAGAAAGAACAGGTCACCAATCCCTGCAGGGGCTACTCTTTCTTGCTTCTTCACTCTTCCAGTCCCCCCAGAACTTTCAGAAAAGGGCAGCATTACAGGGGTGTGCCCACGGGGGACGGAGGACTCACTTTGTATTTGCGGAGTATGGAGGAATGATTCATGATTCGGTCTGTGTCCGCTGCATCCCGGGGCACCACCACGATCCCAAAGTCCCCAACAATCACTTCCATCTGAAGAGAGGGAGGGAGGGGGAGAGGGAAAGGGGAAGAGAGAGAAACAACTTTGGTGAAAGCTGTCACTCCGACTTCCACCCAAGTGACCACAACAGAGAAGAGTGACATTCTGTTGCTTTGCATGCAACATCAAACATCAGCTTCCAATTTACCTTCTCTGCTCCATCAGTCAGCAACCTGAACTACTGACCAGAGTCTTACTGTGTCTGGCACAGAGGGCGCTTAAGAAATACTTCTAGAATGAATGAACACCCTTTTGCATGTTGGAACAAGGTCTTTCTAGTCCTCAAAACTCTTGTTTGAGTTCACAATGTTGCAGAAGAGGAGGGGTAGCCAGAAAATACACTCACGGGTGAAAGTGATCCCACAGTCCAGCCCTCACAGGACAGCGTGAGGGAGACTGTTTTTCTCCCTTCTTTCATAGGGCTCATCCATACGCTGTGGGACTCTGGGGCAGCCGCAAGCAGAGACACACACACAGAATGAATCCCTTTGTGTACAGGTAGTGATGGGGGTGCTGGCTAATTTTCACGGGGGTCACGTCTAAGGTCAGCCTCTGGTAGAAGCCTGATTCATTATGAAAAATAAAATCCTTTAATTAAAAACAAACAAAATAAACATTTGGGGGAGCATTGTTGAGAAAGGATATTGATATTTAGCCTAGGCTAGCCTCAAACTCAACCACCTCCTTGTCTTAGCCTTCCAGGTGCTGAAATGATATGTATGAGACACCACATCAGCTTTTTGGGTTTTTTGTTGTTGTTGTTTTGTTTTGTTTTGTTTCTAGTTATAAATATAATACAAGCTCGGGAAATACAGAAAAAAAAAAAAAAAAAAAAAAAACAACTAGAAATCAGTCTCAACCAGCAGCCACGGTCGGCCCTTCAGCATACCCCAGCGCTTTCGGGTCTGTGAACAGCTTTGTAGATCCAATTATCACTCAACTGCACAGCAGGCATGGGGTTGTAGCCCAATGTAGGAGTGCTTCCCTAGCATGCAGGAAGCCCTGGCTACTGCCCCAAACACGGCAAACAATAAGAATTCAAAATCAATTGCTTAGGTGGTCATTACCAGCATTCTCTTCTTGTTTGGAGTAAGATTTATTTTGTTTTTAAATTCTGTGTGTGTGTGTGTGTGTGTGTGTGTGTGTGTGTGTTTCTCTCTGTCTCTCTGTATGTGTCTCCCCTGCTTTGTGTGTGTGTATGTGTCTATCTGTCTGTCTGTCTGCGCACATGCACATACTTGAACACAGGTGCCCATGAAGGTCAGAAGCAATGCCCCTGGAACTGGCCTCACACACAGTTGTGAGCGGCCTGATATGAGTGCTAGGAATCAAACTCAGGTCCTCTGTAAAAGCCGTGCACACTCTTAACTACCGAGTCATCTCCAGCCCCAGCTGGCATTATTTTCATTTATTCATATTTCCTATTTCGAGCATTCTGCCACATCATGAAGATGATCTGGGAGCTAGCCTCGTGGCTTAGCAGGTAAAAGCCCTCGAGGTCAGGCTCGATGACCTGAATTTAGTGCCTGGGAGCCACATGGTAGAGGAAGAACCAGCTCCTGCAACTTGACCTCCACACCAGGCTCTCCCACACTAAACAGATAAATAAAAATCATGCAGAAGCATGGGTTTCTAACCTTTTCTATACTTCTTCCTAGTCATATAGTATGGAACATTTATAGTTACTTCTGTGTTTTTACAACCTAATTTTTGTACATAACATTTTGATGACTATATACATAAATCTTTTATCACATCTCTAATTATTTCCTCAGGATAAGAAGTAACATAATTGGACGAAAGGATGTGAAGTGGAAGTATTTCAGGCTCTTGAGACATATTACCAAATCGCCTTCTAGAAATGTGCTGATATTCATTTCCAGGAGCTTGACATTTACTGCATTTGGTAGCGGGGTTGGATCCTGCCTGTTCTGGATCTCACAGGAGGAGGAAGGGTGTTGCTTGTAAGATCACTGAGCAAGATCTGCTTTAGGGGCAAAGGACTCGGAATTTCCCCCCATAATTCTTAAAACTAGCTTCACAAACGCAAAAATGATGAAGAACTGTGGTCCATTCTTCTCTACCAGAAAGTTTCAGTGTCAGAATGCCATTGTTAATCAAATTCTCTGTGTGTGTGTGCCTCTGTGTGTATGTGTTTGTGTGTGTGTGTGCCTGTGTGTGTTGTGGGTGCTTGTATGTGTGCCTCTGTGTCTCTCTCTGTGTGTGATATATGTATGCCTCTGTGTGTGTGCCTGTGTGTGTCTCTATGTGTGTGTTTATGTGTGTGTTATATGTATGCCTCTGTGTGTGTGCCTGTGTGTGTGTGTGTGTGTGTGTGTGTGTGTGTGTGTGTNCGTATTTGCGTATGCACCTATATGTATGCCTCTGTGTGTGTGCCTGTGTGTGTGTGTGTGTGTGTGTGTGTGTGTGTGTGTGTGTGTGTGTGTCATATCCTTGGGTGTTTCTATCCACCTTTGCTCTGCTTTCCCTATTGCTTAACAACTGCTTAATGTAATTATAACTAGGGCTGGGTGTGGTGGCACATGCCTTTGGTCCTAGTCAGATCCTTGGATGGATCTCTGTGAGTTCAAGGCCAGCCTGGTCTACAAATTGAGTTCCAGGACAGCCAGGGCTGTTACACAGAGAAACCCTGTCTCCAAAAACAATGACCTAAACCAAACCAAACCAAACCAAACCAAAAATGCCATTAGAACTCTGATGTCGCTAAAATAAAAGGTCAGCCTTGAACACCAGTGGGGTAGGAGACTACAAGCTAAACAGTGTCAGAGCCTCCGTGTGGCCATGCCATCAGAGACAGAGCAGCATACAGCATGTTTATGTAGGTGGGGTTCACATTAAGGCTTCTGTCCTATAGGCCTGGAACGTTCAGGAGAGGCAAGGCAGGAATCTGCAGGGAGACCCAACTCCTCTTGTCAGCTGTTAGACCGTGCACTGGGTTCACTGTTCAGTAACTGATTCTCACACTTTCCCACACATTAGAGTTGCCTGATGTGGTGGGACATCGAGCTCTGTGGGCAAAGCATTGCCACCAAGCCTGGAAATCTGAGTCCAATTCCCTGGATCCACCTTGTAGGAGACGGGCAATGACTGCAAGTTGCTCTCAGACCTGTGGTACATGCATGCATGTSCACATACACATTAGCACACAGAAAACAAACAAGTCAAAACAAACAAATAAATGCAACTTTAAAATGTAAAACAACAACAACGACAACAAAGATTTACCCAGGGAACTTTGAAAATTCCAACCATGTACTCATACCCAAGATCAACTAAACTATAATGTCTCAGGACAGGACCCAGACAACCGTAGTTAAAAAAACAATCCCCCAGGCGATTCCAATGTGCAACTGAGTTCATGAGTCAGTCAAATATAGAATTAGAACTGGGAAAATGGGCATGCCAGGGAAGATAAGGGAAGGAAAAAGTGAGAATTCACTGAAGCAGGAGCACATAGAGATCCCTCAACTGCCTGTTCCTGTAGATGCTTTGGGATAATCTGGTGTGAGCTAAGCAATGGCGGGCCTGTTTCCCACTGCTTGACTCTAACAGCGGGATAACGCACATTTGATGAGCGCTCTCTGTACGATGTGTGTGGTAAGGGAGCCATTCAGAGCAAATGTTCTAGTTTAAAGCCTGAGCAGACTGGCAGAATGGCGGCGGCAGGCGCCCATGAGAGAATTGCTCTTTGGGTGGCATTAGTGCATCTGCTTGCTGCTTCCCACTCAGGATCAAATGATCTGACACCCAATCAGGAGCGATGCCAAGGCTTGGTGGGGGGTAGGCAAATGGAGCCCTTGCTGCTGGAGACACGTCTCATCTCCTTTCTAATAACGGGTGATGGATTGGCCCCTGGGGACCCCCAATGGGTGGAGGAGAAGAGCCCATGAGACTTACAGATTAGCAGCCACTCTCCTGGCTTCAGGTCAGACAGACACTGGAGAGAATCTCTGCTGTTCTAGGTGGTGGGTTTTCATGCCAGAGAGTGTGAGGGAGGACAGGTGTCAGGTAGAGAGTYGTCCACCCTGTGGAGTTCAGCTGTCTGTCCTATCCCTACCTCTCTGGCTCAACCTCCCCAGCTAGACCGCATATCTCCTGGTTCTCCTTCCTCTGTAGATGTTCCCTTTTGGTCTCTATGATGATTCTCAGTCTTCTCTGACCTTGACACAGCGGACTCCACCAGGTTTCCCTGTCCTTGGATCTAAATGTATACCCTTAATTGTTTCCTTCCATTTCAAAGCTAATTTAAAGACATTAAAGGCTCTTGAATCAGGGTTTCCAGCATCGGGCATATTTCTATCTTAATATGTTCACGAGTCTCTGGATCCGCTATTGTAAAAAGGCTCTTTGGGAGTTTGAAGGAGACTGCACCTCAGAGACTCAGGTGTCAGTCCCCAGATGGTGGAGGTGCTTGGATAGGTTTAGGAGGTGTAGCCTTGCTGGAGGAAGTATGTCACTGGGGGTGGGGCTTTGAGGTTTTAAAGGTCTCCTATCATTCCCAGGGCACTCTCTCTGCTTCCTGTTCAAGATGTGAGCTTGCTGTTCCTCCTACCATGCCTACTGGCCCTCTTCTTCAATGATGGATTCTAACCCTCTAGAACTGCAAGCCCATATAAACTCTCCTCTGTAACTTGTCTTGGTCATGGTGTTTTATCACAGCAATAGAAAAGTATGTAATACAGACTCCCTCTGCCTCTGAAGTGTTTTTTCCTATGGCCCCTTTCTCTTATAATTGTACCCTGCAAAAGTCTTGGCATTTTCCTTGTTTCCCCCCTCCTTTGTTTAATATCTTATATTCAGCCTACAAGAGAATCTAATTAATTCTGTTTTCAAAATAAATGTATGAGCCCGGTTGGGTGGAACATGCCCGTAATCCCTGCACTGGGGAGTGGAGGTAGGAAGATCCTGGGTTACATGAGACCCTGTCTAAAAACAATAAAACAAAACAAACACATATTTGACTCTTAGTTCTCATTTATACCCAGGTCCAAGTCTCCAGTGGTGTAATGACTTCCCTCATCCCCAAAAAGCCAAATTCCTGGAACTTATGACTGTTATCTTATATGATTAAACTAAGGGAATTAATCTTGAGATCATTCTGGTTAGTCTGGGTGTCCAGTCCTGGAGAGGCCACTGGGGACAAGGCGGGTGCCAGGGCTGAGCCGACGGAGCTGGTGGCACAAGAGTCTACCTAATGAGACGTTACATCCTGACCAAAGTCTTTTTGTGCAAAGTAAGCAGATAAAGTAAAACAAACAAGAAAACAGATCCCCCAGACCTTGACTGGTGGATACTGATAAAGCACGAATCAAAACCCATCTTGGGGTTGGCACAAAATGGCGCAGTGGGTGAAAGCACTTGCTATACAAACCTGGTGGCTGGAGATCACACTCTGAAACCCACAGTGGAGGGAGAGAAGTAACCCCCCAAAATTAACCTCTGACTTTCACATGTCACCTGTGCACCCCCACCATCTCTCCCTCTTCCTTTCTCTCTTTCTTTCTCCCCCCCCCCCCCCCCCCCCCACACAATGGTGGTGCCAGTGGTGGTGATGATGACGATGAACCGATCCTAAGATTTTCTTACATGCTTGTCTTTAGGAATTGCCGCTTTACATTACAGGGCACCATGCTGAACCTTCTGGCTGAATGGGATGAGGACAGGCACCTCAGCACCTCCAGAGACCCCAGGGAGAATAGGGCATTCCTGTGTGGTGAGGAATGGTTAGTGCACACACGCATCGAGTGTAACTGGTTCCAGGACCCTGAGGATGCTGAACTCTGGGACTGAGCGTTTGTTTGTCCTGGCTCTTCCTGTGGGTCTTGCTCTTGGGAGTGTGGAGTGGGACGGAGGGAGTCGGGGGTACGTGGGCAGTGTACCTTCAGACTGCCAGAGCTTAGGAGACAGGATCACACTGGCAATTCACTGACCAGGCCTGTGTGTCAGGCCTCAGAGGCGGGGTCCATAACATACATCCTGCCTCAGCATCCTGCCCAGCCTAGTTTTGATCCTATCTTGTCATCTTACAGTTAGAGATATCCAGGGGAGATGGAGGCGGAGTGGAAGGGAGGAAGCAGGTGGAGGTGACTCTGCTTCCCAAGCACAGGGACTCTGAGAGGATATGAGGCATGTCGAAGCAGGAAACAACTTGGCCTTGGGGGACAGAGCACTTATGACCTGGGAGGCAAAGCTCTTGGAAGGGAATGTGGAGTCATCATCGTCCCTCCAAGAGGCTGAATCCGAAGACCTGCCCTGCTGACTTTCAGGGATGCTTGGATAGATGCTCTGAGGCCTTAGCGAGACCCCTTCCTGCATACTAAGGTGTACAGGTGAGAAGACAGACATGGATTCATCGTTTGGATAGGTTACTATCTAATGGATGGCATCGAGCAAAATATTAGTAGCTATCACACGGGTTGCAGAACCAGCAGAGACCATCACGGAAAGCCACAACTAAGCCGGGCCACACGTCTTTAGTCCCAGCACTTGGGAGGCTGAGGCATGTGGATCTCTGAGTTTGAGGCCAGCCTGGTCTACTAGATGAGTTCCAGGACAGCCAGGGCTACATAAAGAAACCCTATTTTGAAGAAGAAAAGAAAGAAAAGAAAGCCTCAACTATCCGGACTGCACAGAACTTACCATGTAATGTGCAACCCCAATCCACATATCTATACAACCCGTACGCCCAAGGCTCAGGTAGCATCTAAGAAGAGGGGTGGGAGATTGTAAGTTTGTGTCTTATATATAGGCCAGAAATGCTGCCCTCTTGAAATCTCAACAATATGGCTGCCTAAACAAGGCCTGAACAGGGACAACCTCCATTGACATGCCAGTGTGGATAAGGAAATCCCAACGGTCCCATCTCTGGATGACGAGCTGCAGGCAATTAATGACTGCCCCGAGGAGAAACAATCTTTCCTTGGGAAGAGCGCCCTAATTGGTTATTTGACACCACGTGGTCAGCACTAAATGCACTCAGTAGGCTGCATCATATGTGACAACATTAAAGAAAAAAAGACATCGTTTTAAAATAATTTAAAAATACAAACCTAGTCGGGCAATGGTGGGACACTCCTTTAATCCCAGCACTTGGGAGGCAGAGGCAGGCAGATTTCTGAGTTCGAGGCCAGCCTGGTCTACAGAGTGAATTCCAGGACAGCCAGGGCTACACAGAGAAACCCTGTCTCGGAAAGAAAAGGGAAAAAAAGCAAACAAACTGAGAGGTCTAACAAAAGATTATTTTTGACTGTATTGAAGGATATGAACAAGTTAATGTTCAGTGACTCACACCTTGTAGTGACTAACACATTATGAGCAACTGGCAAAAACAGCCAAATGAAACAAGCAAAGTTAGGATTATAATGATGGTGTATCTCATCCCAACACAGAGAGGGCATTTGGGTGTTCTAGTCAGAAGCCTCAACTTCATTAGCGATAAGATCCTTCAAGATGCACTGACGGCCTGGAAGGCTTCAGTGGTACCATGCAGTGTGATCACGCTCCATCAGGGCTCAGCCTGCTCATTTTCTCCTCACGGTAAAGCACCTCAGCGGCTCCAGCCTCCTTCTGTGTCTTTTGTAGATGGCAGTCAGGGATGCACGGGGCCACCGGTAAGCATTCCCACGGGCTCTGCCACGCTCTAGGAACTCTTCTCAGAGCTTAATAACCACATCTCATCCTTACAACGGTCTTCCGGGATGCGAGTCTCCGTTCTCATTTCTCAGATGGAGAAACCAACCTGACTGGGATTCAGGAGCCTGTCCTATCTACACAGCCAGTGATCGGATCTGATCCCTCTTGGGTTGCTCTTGAAGACTTTCCACTGCTTCACACTGCTTCTAGATCTGTCGATAGACTCATATTTTAGTGACTTGAAACTTCATTTTAAAAATATCACAACTCAGGCCAGGCGTAGTGGCGCGCCTTTAATCCCAGTACTAGGGAGGCAGAGGCAGGCAGATCCCTGTGAGTTCAGAGCCAGCCTATCTATAGAACGAGTTCCAGGATAGCCAGGGCACAGAGACACCTTGTCTTATAAAAATATAAAAACTGAAAATATACTTGGTGGTATATGATGGGGTATACCTATAATCCCAACTCGGGGACTGAGGAAGGAGAATAATGAATTTGAGGCCAACTTGGGGTACATAGCAAGATCCTATCTTTTTTAAAAAATGAAAAAATATATAAAGGAAAACATCCACGACTACCACCACCTTGCTCTTTAAAAATTATTAAAAAAAAAAAAAAATCCCCTTACCAGTTATCCTCAGATCGTTGCTCTCTATCGCCCCCTAGAGCATACAGCTGTAAGCACTGCTGGGTGGGTAAAGAGAGCGGAGAGCCGCGTAAATCCCCATCTGTGAGAATGTCTAAACCGCTCTCCAGCAGAGCATCCTCTGTACTACTGCGGCTTCTGTCTGGAGGAAAGGCTGGGCCGGAGCTAGTGTCATCTGTCAGGCAGCCAGGAGTGCACTTCCAGGATGGCCCTCAACGTAAACAAACGAAAGCTCCTTCAGCGGGGCTTCCCAGAGGAAACCGACCCCACTGCGCTGCCAGCTTGACTGGGGGTGTGGGAAGGCCCAGAGTTCCGGTCAAAAGCCTGGAAACCAAACCAACAGCACCTTTTACACGAGATCCGTGAGCAGAAACCGGGCCCCAAATTTCCGCATCACTGGGCCTGGGGGTCCTTCTCTTGTGAATTATTCAGCTTGGGTTTTAGCAATGTGGGGACCTAATCCCCCGGGGCTGGAAGAGTCCCGCAGGCTTCCTGCTTCCGGGCTGGAGTTAAGCAGTTGATAAAAAGTCATCTGAGCCTGAATAACCACATGTTTGTCTTTGGTCCATTTATCCCGGGGCCCTGGGATTTCTTCTGCAGTGGTTAATGCCCCCGGCTCTTCCTCTGTTTGTTTTCTTTGGTTGTGTTCCCATGGCAGATGTATGTAGGAAGCCGGTTAGTCCGAAACTGGTTGGCTGGAGGCATGCAGGGCACAACCAATGGAAAGAATGTGAGGCTTTGAGAGCTTCAGGAAGAAGAGTGTCTTCACTGGCGGACTTCCGGTGTCTGAAACCACCTTTGGGCATTTAATCCTGAGTTAAACATTAACTCTTGCTTGTTTAAAATGGCGATACCCTGAGAATGGCCCGGACGGGCGATCATTACACTCAGTGACTTGCGCACACTCCATCAAAAACCGTTTTCCAAATGAAGAGGACCAACTCGCTCATCCGCCATCTCCTCCCAGAGGCTCGTGCCCACTACCGGGACTTCCACAGCCTCCTCCTTAGGTGAAAACCTTTTCTCCTTGTGACTGCTTAGCCGGGGCCAGGCCGTGATGCAACGCCCAGCTTGTGCCTTCTCTGCGCCTGCGTTGAGGGATGGCTGTCATTCTTCCACAGGTTCTTGTTAACTGGTCGGAGGCTCTGAAGAACCACGTGACACCCTCTTCTGCCATTCAACAGCTGCACTACCTAGAACAAGTCCCAACCTGCTTAAGCCCCCCTTTTTGTATATATTTTTCAATTGTTACGTTTATTTCATCGGGGCAGGGAGCACAAGCGCACATGTGTGGTTGTGTGTGTGTGCACATGTTATGCTGTGTATGTGGAAGTCAGAAGACAACCTACCTGAACCAATTCTCTCCTTGTCCCATGAGAGTTGAGGATTGAACTCGGGTCATCAGTCTTGACAGTAAGTGCCTTTACCCACTGAGCCACCTT
>BDUI01003589.1:62219-85892 GCA_002335545.1 Apodemus speciosus
AGAGTGAGTTCCAGGACAGCCAGGACTACACAGAAAAACCCTGTCTTGAAAAAAAACAAAAAAAAAACAAAAAAAAAAACAAAAAAACAACAACAATAAATAAACCAGAATAATCTTAAGAAGAAAAATACAGAGAGCCAGGGCTAGTCTGTAGACAACCATAAACTTAAATACCAGGACTTAACAGCAACAAAAGAATAATGAAGTAACTGACATCCAACAGTGGCTGAGAACTTACCAGCTGGGTTCAAAAACTCTTCCACACTTCCCATATGCTTAACTTCGTGTTGGACAACGACGTAAGCTTTAACAACTAGGGTATTTTTAGCCTGTAAGAAGCTCGTGGGCAAATGTGTGCTTACGTTCACAAGGGCACTGCTGAAAGATGGGTTGAAAGGAGGAGGGCTTGAACCAGAATTAACTTGCCCGCCTTCCACCGGATGATGGACAAGCATCTGGTATCTCGGAGCTCTGTGCCGCAGACTGGGTTTTGTTGAAGGGAAGAGCGAAGAGAAAGTTTCAACCCTGGCTGGTCCAGGAGCCTTCTGCCTTAATTAATTTAACTTAGTTCCTGACCCTCTGTCTAGATACCAGCACAGGTGTTTCTGTCAGATGCAGAAAAACAAAGGCCTAGGGTATAAGACCTGAAAAAAACTAGGGCACCCCAGCACCCCACGCCTCGGAAGGCGACACCCTGATCACTCTCGAGAAATGGTCTTGATGCAACAGCAAGAGGATTTTTATTCCAGAGACTCTGGGGTTCACAGCCGTACACCACGCACGGGTAGAGGACTGTGAACCACGAGTGCAGAATCGGGACAGCTTTTATTGGTTTACAACAAAACCCGAGTAACACAAACCAATCATTCCTTAGCATCAAAAGCCGGCGCAGTGCGAGCCAATTGATTTGTACCACTCCATAGCTTCTAAGCCAATCAGTTTCCTATAGAAGCCAGATAGCAACTAGTTAGCTCATTTCCGGTTATGGGGCCAGGGTCATGTATTCAAGGCTTTTTTGCTTATTTCCTAACAAAGAGCGGGCTCAAGGAATGTGACCTTTCACCTAGTTTCTAACAAAGAGCAGGCTAAACTGCTGACTTTGGGGGGTCATTTAAGAGTTAGGCACGGGCGATTTTTTAGGCTGTAATTCTCATCCTTTCATGGGTACTGGAGGGAAGCCATCAACTTGATGGGATTTAGAATCGCCATGGAGACACATCTCTGGGCCTGCCTGGGAGGGTGTTTACCTGAGGAGAAAAGAGGCCACCCTGACTGTGGGTGGTTGCGTCCCATGGGCTGGGGACCCAGACTGAATAAAACAGAGAAGGTAAGGAGAGTGCCAGCATGCATTCGTCTCCCTCAGCTTCCTGACTGTGGATTTAGAGGGACCAGCTGCCTTAGGCCCCAGTTGCGATGCCCTCTGTGCAGTGACAAACTCCACCTTCGTCCATGAGCAGAAAGAAGCCCTTCCTCCCTTACAAACTTTCCTTAGAGCTGTGAGAATACAAAGTAACAGGAAACTAGCCTGTTAAGGAAAGTGAGCCAGGCATGGTGCTGGCTCCTGGGCCCTGAGGCCGGTCCATGAGCCTGGATCTTGATCCTCACCTCCCCCCCCCCACCACCACCACCGGAAAACAAGAAGAACAAAAATGCCAACCAGGAGGCCACACAGCAGCTCTTTTGTGCGCCACTTGAGAGAAACTTGATGAATATGTACGGAATTTTCTCTCCCTGGAATGTAAGGGGACGGGGTGTGTCACTGGTCACAGGAGGTCAGATTTCACTGCGGACTGATAAATCTTTGTGCCTAGCGGACACTGCTGCAGGGGAACTGTGGGGCCGGGTGTGGAGTCATGGTGGAGAGTTTTGGTTCTGGACTTTGAAGTAAGTGATGCTGACGTTGTAGCAGCTTGGGATGGACCAGGAGAGGCTGCGACTGTGCTGCTGTGTGTGGGGCAGGCCCGCTCAGGCAGTGTCCAGAAGATGTTAACAGTTTCAATTGACACAGTAAGGCTGCCCCTGTTTGAACAAGCTCCTGTTTTCTTCCCAATCCGTTTGGGCGGGGACTCTTTTACATCAGAGCCTTGTATCTTTAGATATTACTTCCCCTTTACCTCTGAGCAGTGATTCTAAGAACCTCACAAACTAGGCAGAGTTGGGAAAGAGCTATTGGCTGGGTGGCATCGGGATGCAGGTCTGCTCTAGGCTGAGACGGCCTAGTCTGACTAACTCCAACCCCACTGTTTCTGCAGGGAGCTGGGACTCTCATCACTGCCTCGGACGGGATAGATTGATGCAGGGGGTTAACTAGGATGGATGTCCTAGATCTCCAGGATGACCAGACACCCACTTTGTTAGTACCAAGACCTGTGATGTCATATAGGCGACAATTAGCACCTGTTACCAAGGCAACAGCCGCCATATACCCAGAATTCAATGGGCCTACCTTTACCTGTAATTATGTCACCACTAGTACATAAATGGTTAGAGTTTCTCCTTCGCTCTCTTTTTCCTTCCTTTCCTACTTTCTTCCCGCTGCACCTTCCCCCATCCTAAATAAAGCTCCACGTTGAACTGTTTGGTGTGGTGTGGTCCCTCATCGCAGCCCCACATYGCCGCCGCAAAACGCCGCATCCCCGAGGCCCGCGTGGCGGGCAGACAGGTGACTTGCGTGGGGTGCAGGTAGACGAACTGCTTGAAAAAACCAACACACGTTGTCTGTCAGCCTGAGACAGGAAGTTCTAAGAATGTGGGACTTCAGGTTTTGAACCTTTTTAAAAAGGGGGGGAAAAAAACCTCTTTGTTTTGAGATAGGGCCTCCTGCATCGCAGGCTGGCCTTGAACTCGCTACGCAGTAGAGAATGACTCTGAACTTCCGATCTTCTTACCTCCATCTCTCAATCCTAGGATTAGCTTAGATGGCGCTGGGGACTGAACCTATGGCTTTGTGCCCGTGAGGCAAACACTATCAATCAAGCTACTTCTCCAGCCTCAGTCCTTGGATGTTGTTGTTGTTGTTAGTTTTCATTTGTTTGACAATGCTGGCGTTTCTACCCAGGGCCTCCCCGGGGTAAGGGAAACTCTCTGTCACCACACTATCTCTCTCCTTAGCCTTGGGATTTTGCACTAAATTCACCTAAGTCCTAGGAAGAGTGAGGCTATCTGGTTACCCCCTTGGTGCCGGTTTATCCCTGGCTACCACAAGATGCTCCAAAAGTCACCCATCTCAGACTGGCCATCCCTCTGTGTTTTACACAAGCACCCCTAAGCGACTGGAATCCTCTGGCCACTCTCAGGAATCCAGGAAGTCAAACTGGTCAGGACTGTGGCATGTCCCTCCCCAACATCATCAGAGGGATGGACAAAGACTTCATTGTGACATTTATTTGTTATTCGTGTGTGTGTGTGTGTGTGTGTGTGTGTGTGTGTGTGTGTCTGTCTGTCTGTCTGTCTGTCTGTCTGTCTGTCTGTCTCTGTGTGTTTCACATGAGTGCGGGGTGTTAGGATTCTGTCTAAGCTCCACCCCACAGTTACCTGGCAATAGCCAGGTAGGTGACCCACTATAAAAGGGGCTGCTTGTCCCTCCTCTCTTACTCTCTTGTCTCTCTCTTGCCTCTTTCCCCCTAGAGCTCTCCTCTCTCCCCCTTCTCTTCCCCCCTCTCTCCACGTGGTCATGGCCTCTACTTCTCTACTCTCTCCTTCTCTCTGCCTTTCTCTGACTACTACTCTCTTAACTCCCCTCCCCATGCCTTGAATAAACCCTATTCTATACTATACTGCTGTGTGTGTGGTCCCTCAGGGGGAAGGGATGCCCCAGCATGGGCCTGCTGAGGCGCCCCCTTCCCCCACACCTCACCACACACCCCATACCTCCCTCACACCCATTTCTCTTTTTATAATCACAACAGCAGCTGCCCTAGGAGGCCAAAAGAGGGCATCGGATGCCCTGTGTTAGAAACCACCCACATTCTAGGACAAGGTTCTCAGGCCTTCAACGACTCAACACCAAACGTGGCGTGTTTTGTCACCAGAGTCCCTTATGCACATGCTCCATAGCCCCTTAAAGTTTGTGCCATCATTGTTTTTCTATCATCCTCTCTCCTCCCCTCCTCCCCCCACCACTGGAATTACAGGCGGTTGTAAGCAACCAGACCATGGGTGTTGGGGACCAAACTGAGGTCCTTTCCAAGAACACCAAGAGCTTTTAACTGCCAAGCCATTTCTCCAGGCCCTTAAATTTTGTTTCTTACTCAGCCCATGCTCTAAATGGATAAAATGCCTTTAAAAGCTCAAGACCAATGACTGCGGAGACCCAGAAAGACCCGAGGTGGGGTAGAGACCCAAAGCATCAGGTAGGAAAGGAGATCTACCCTGTAGAACTCTAACCAGGAGAGACTGGCACCAGGCATGTGTACTGTGTTTCAGGCTCCAAGTAGCCTACTTCAGACTACGGGAGGCTCCCCACAGGTCCCACTTAGTAAACAGCCCCTGGGATTTCCTGCTCACACAAGTGGCTCTTCAGACCACTGCACCAGCTGCCAACCTCAACCTTCTAAATTCCCAGACTGCTCAGGCCTCCCTGGAGGGGCCTCAGACAACTGCTCAGCTTTTGCTGAAATCTCTGCCGGTGACTTTTTATTTTCTGGGCACCTAGTAAGGGTGGAAGTCGAAAGCTGATTAAGTCACTTAATCCAGAGCAGAAAGGAAGCTTAAAATTTCACCTGCAGGAAATTGCTCCAGGGTCGCAGATGAAAGGACTACTCAGAGCTGTGCTCCTCCGCCGCCCCTCCCCCACAGCGCACAGCGTGCTTGCACTCCCTGCTCTGGGAATAGCTACTAGGTGCACCGGGGTGCTTGGCTCACATCTGTCGAATTTTCTTAACAGCATTTGTTACAAGCCAGGTATCGTAGGGTTAAGCTAGTCCCAGCCCTTGAGAGATGGAGGCAAAAGGATCAGGAATTCAAGGCCATCCTCAGCTACACAGCAAGTCTGAGGCCAGCCTGGGCAAAGACAATCCTGTCTCAAAAACAACAAGCAAAAACCTTGTGGTAGGGGAATACCAGGAAGGGGTTGATTGGGGAGCAGGGGGAGGGAAGAGGGCTTATGGGACTTTCGGGGAGGGGGGAGCCTGGATAGGAGAAATCATTTGAAATGCAATTAAAGAATATATCTAATAAAACAAAAGCCATGTGGTGTTTTCCTGTTAATTATGTGATAGGCACCGTCACATACACTTAAAGAGTGTCATTTGAGTCTTCAAAGATCTATGTGAGGTAAACACGATTATTATGCCCATTTAAAAGATGAGAAAAATGGAAACTCAGACAATGTGTTGGGGGGTAAAACTGGAATCTAAATTCTGATTTAAATGTCCCTTTTCTCTGATGAAAGATTTCATGATACATCATGTCTGCTAATGCTTATCTTTAGGGCCTGTACCAGGAAGTTCTTTAAAATCCCAGACCACGGTCAATAACATACCAGACTTTAAAAACCTGAGGTCCTGAGGGATGCTAAGGGAAAGCCCAAATTAATCCTCTTGCTTTTTGTTTCTGGCTTGCTTTGCATTTGGAAGGATCCCATTTACCTCTGCCATTGGCCATTTGCACGCTCCCCCCCCCCCACACACTCCTATTCTCTTGCTAAGGGGAGCCTGGGGCAGTGGTTGCTACCTCTTCAAAGGTGGCAGAGCCTAACAAACCAGGCCTGTAATCTCCAAAGGGCAAAGTTTCCTCCTAAACCCTCCCTGGAAGCTGGTGGTGTTCACCCAGGAGCTGTAGACGCTATTGTCACTGTAGACAATACCTGACAACGGGGTCACCATGGCAGCAGCTGCCCAAGTGGTGTGGGAATTGGAGGTTGCAGGAAGTAGCTGGAACTACTGACYTATGCAAGTGTCCAATGGGTGACCTTTGACCCCAGATGGCTAACGTCCACCCTTACAGTCACTAATGTCACTGTTTTGGGAACGTAGCCCAGGTGAAGCACTGATGGCCCACCTACAGGCTACGTCACTTTCTCCATGGCAATCATCTTTTGCAAGCCTCAGACCCTGCTTATTTCAGACATGCGCCGTACCTTTTGGAGACCTTGGTGCCCACCTTTTCACAACTGGCTCCTTGTCAATATTTTTTTTTTTAAAGAAGGTTTGCAATTGTTTCATCAACTGTCAGACTGGCATGCCAAACAATGGACAGAGTGAGTCTCCTTGGGTAACTAGAGGAGCTGAATGATTGGCATGGTTACCCAGCAAGTTCATTTTTACAAAAGCATAAAGTCTGGCATTGCTGCCAGCAATGCACCAAGGCAGGAGGATTGCCAGAGCTACACAGCAAGCCCCTCTCTCAAAAACAAACAGAAAAGCAATATGCATAGGACCATGAGGTTGGAGCTGGCTTTAGTTCAGGCTATCTCTCCCATGAGAGAATTAATAAACAAGCAAGAGAGAACAGCATGTGTAGAAAGTAGTGGACTTGGCCATCTAGAGTCAGAACTGACAGTGGGAACTTCTAAGTGGCTTGAGTTTAACTGGCTCTTTCCCTTATGCCAAATCGGTCTTCTAAAGGATCCTATTACCTTTACCATTAACCAGAGTCTCCCCCCTCCCCTGGACCCCTATTCTTTTGCTATGGGGAGCCTGGGATACTAGTTACTATCCCTTCAAAGGTGGCAAAGGAAAACAAACCACACCTATAATCTCCAAAGGGCAGAATTTCTTCTTGACCCGTCCCCCATGGCCCCAGCATGCACACTCCAGGCAGCCCTTGGAACAAGACATTCTATAACACAGAGCGCTTTCTTCCCAGGCTTTCCCAGGGTAAGGATGGGGAGGAGTGTGCAGAAATATGCGGCAGGAGACAAAGCCTGGGATAGGTGAGAACTCTCCTCCACAGTCATGTGAACGAATTGCCCTTTTGGGAACTTTGGGGAGGCGAGAGATTCCAGTCTGGCTACTCACATCTGCCTCATTCCAGAGTCCTGGGATGCAGAAGGACTCCAGCAGGTCACTACCACACAGCAGCAAGATGCGCAGCTCTGGGGAGAGAGCAGAGGTCACAAACAGCATCAGAGCGGGATCTGGGCGACAGCTCTCAGCTTTCTGCCCTCAAGAGCACATAAGTCTGCACTCTTGGACCTGTGGCTCAGGTCTCCTTGACGACCCCACACCAGGGCATCCGTAGTTCAACATCCCCACTGTTAGGATTCTGTCTAAGCTTCACCCCAGTTACCTGGCAACAGGCAGGTAGGCCTGGCCTACTATAAAGGGGGTTGCTTACCCCCTCTTCTCTCTTACCTCTTAGTCCTCTTACTCTCTCTGATCTCACTCTCTCACCTCTCTCACTCTCTTCTCTCTTGCCCCTCTTGGGCTCTCCTCCCCTCCCCCCTCTCTCCACGTGGTCATGGCTGGCCTCTGCTTCTCTGCCTTTCTCTCCCTCCTCTACTACCTCTTAACTCCCATCCCATGCCCTGAATACACTCTATTCCATACTATGCCGGTGTGTGAATGGTCCCTTGGGGGGAAGGGATGCCTGGGCATGGGCCCGCTGGGGCACCCCCTTCCCCATACCACCGTATACCACATTCTCACGCCTCTTTTTCTTTTTATGACCACAACACCCACCCCTACTTTCCCCACTTCCCCTCCCCATCTCCGGTGGGATTTCCACATGCAGAGGGAGCAGTGCAGGGAGCGTGGCCAAGACCCAGACACACCCCTTCAGGGCCAGAGCAGGGTGGCTGCTGGGCTCTCTAACAGTGGCGGCCAGCTAGCTACATACGTTGGCTTAAAGACCCAGAGCCTCTCTCTCTTACTTTCTTTTTCCCTTCCTTTCTTCTATCTTTCCTTCCTTCCATTCTTTCTTTCTGAGACTGTAGCCTAGGCTAGCCTCAAACTTGCTATATAGCTGAGGCTTGAACTCTGGACCCTCCTGTCTCAGCTTCCCTAGGGCTGGATAACAGGCACTTATTTCTGTGTTCTCTCCATCTAGAGTGGCCTCCTTCGACAAGTGCCGACATGGCAGGAATGGGATGGGGGGGGCGGGGGGTGAATATCCGAGTTGATCAACTGTGCCCTCTCTGTGGCGGTAGCCCTCAGCAAAGGGCACCGGAAGCAGGGCTGGAGCCGCCTCCCCTTTCCCCCGCGGTGCTCCCTGCCTGTCAGTGGCTTTTCTCCCCTCTTTAAGTCCAATTTGAATTATCCCAGGGAGGCCCGTTGTCATTTAAAACAAGCAGCGAGCAAGCGGTTCAACTGAGGGACCGGGAAATAATCTACAGCTTCGTGACATTCCTCAGAGTGTCCTACACCTTGTGTGGGTCTTAGGCTGCCCAGGTTCCTGCCTTATCCAGCGTGTTGCATCTGAGACAATGAGACCACTTGTGCGGGGCTGACCACTAGTCTTCCGGACACTGCTACTACTACCATGGTCCCTAAGAGCCCAGGGCTTTGCCCGACTCACACCCCAGGGCTGGGCAAGGGCTTTCAGATGTTAAGCTTGCCCCTTATGAGAGTCTCCAGATGGGATTGAGGCACGTGGAGAAAGCAGCCAGCGTCTCTTGTCTCCGGGTCTTCACAGCCCACACCCTCTGGGAACCCAACGGAGACGGAGAGCTTATGTTATCTCTTTGGCTCAGAACCTTAATTTGTCTTTCTATCCCCAGGGCCTGGCAGCGACTGGCACGCAGTGGGTACTCATGGCGAGTAGTTAAAAGCCAGCAAATGATGTGACTACAGAAGTACACGGGCTGCCCGAGAGCCCCTGGACAGTTTAGGGGCAATTTCACAATGTCTGGTTGTCATGCCAGGGGAGAGGAGAAGGATGTCACTGGCGTCGGGTGGAAGGGACACTGCTAAGTGGGCATCCCACAGTGCCCAGGGCAGCCCCACAACACAGAATGCCTGCCCCTAAATGCTGGCAACGCCAAGGCTCAAAACCCTGAACTGGGTTTTCCATTCTTATGCTAGGACTCACAGTCTTGTCCAAGAATAATATGGGACTTTTTAAAAACGAGCTAAAGCCCAGGATGAAAACTCTGACTCGCTCCACCCCCCCCCTCCCGGCGTCCAGTGCAGATGTGCTTTTCGGTCATAGCCCCGTAGAGTCTGTAGTCCCACATGGAGCCACTGGAGGGCAGCAGTGATTTCCGTATTTCCAGTCCACAAACCCTTGAACTGGGAGGAACAAGCGAAGCAACCAAGTGCCGGAAACAGAATGGACTCACTGATGCTAAAAAACGTGGATTTTCCTTGCGACGTGCAAGGAGCCTGTGACTACCGGGGCCTCGCAGGACACGAGGGTCAGTGTGCAGGCTAGTTCCCTTTGCCCTCCTCTGGGCTCCGCCTCCCTCCCCTGGTCACCTTGACCCAGGGCCAGCAGCCAGGGTCAGTACTCTCCCTCCACACTCCCTGTTCAGGAATTCCAGCTATGTGTAGCCCAGTGGCCCATCCCGGCTCCCACGGTACACCCGAGGCAGCTGCCACCTGTATCACTGTGAACCTGGAGTCTGTCTGTCAGCACAGCTCTCATTTTCAAAAGCCAAGAATTCATTATCCCTCCCTGTCAGATCCGGGAGGGGTGCGGGCGGGGGGGATCCTTTCCCTTTCCAGAATAGGCAAAAGTGGTCAGAGGAGGCTAGCCAGATTCGGGAGCCCGAGGGGATTTCCCCCAGCAGAGACTGCATAGCCTAAATCAAGCTTTGAGGGCTGGGGAAAGACAAATGCACGTTGACAAAATCCTAGGACTGTTCCGAGCTCTGCTGGGCTGAGACAGGAAGCAGGGTGACAGTCCCTACAGGGGGCTGCAGGGATTTAGAGCTTTGAGCTCAGTCCTGCCTGCTTTGCCCAGTCCTCTGCCTCTGGATCTCTGGCTTACAGAACTTGTTTGCTTTGTGGTGATAGGCTAAAAACCCACTCTCCTGCAGACCGCAGAGCCGACAAGCTGATATGTAAAGGATATAAAAGTCTAAAAGTTTTAACTAAGACATGAGCCTCTCSAGTTGCTTTGGTTCACCGCAGTTGAACTGTGCGCTGCCTGCACTCTGTTCTTACTAATGGATCTGCTCTGCCTAGTAACCTGTTAGCAACATTTTACAAACGGTTCTGGCAAAGCAACTGGAATAGCCCAGACATGACTACATCTCAGACCAGAGGTGTACCTCGAAACGTTATCACACCTGCTGGGTATCAAGGGGCTTAGACACACCAGCATCTTCGGATCACAACAGGAGCCCCAACCCGGGTGCTCCCTCAGAGGAGTGTCTGCAAGGCACCTAACACATCGTTAGAAGTTAAATCTGGCTTGGACACCGAATGGCCTCTCCTTCTAGAGCTCCGCCGACCCGACCCTCCTCGCCAGCTCCAGCTCCATTCCTGCCTGCCTCTGCATCCCTTTCCCGCTGCAGGCGCTTGGGTCTCCCACCCGTCTTCCACTCTGGAACCTTGGAAAGGCTTCAGCTTACTGATCTGCTTCCGCTATTTATACAGCTGTCGGCTCCTTCCCCAGCCCCCAAAGATGTTTGTAACCAGTTTCTACCTACTCGGGACTTGGGTTGGGCACCGGGGTCTCACACAGACAGTGGGATGGATTCCTTAGCTTCAGCCAAAGCTGCAGGCAAACCACCCGGTGGCTCTCAGCCAACCCTTGCCTCCTTCTCTCTCTTAAAGCATCGGAAAACCTGACACTGCCTTGGTTGTGTGGAGTCTCCGTGGGCAAAAACAAGGGTCTCTCTCACTGATGCTCGACTTTCATTCTTTTAGATGAGGGAGGGAGGCTGTGAAGGGAAGATTGACAGTTGATCTACTACTGGGGAGTGAGTCTAATGGGGGGTGGTGTTCAACAGGCTCTAGGTAAGATTATGACCTGACTTTCCAGAAGGAACATTCTGACCTGGTTGTAAACCCACTCCAGGTCTCAAGTCTCCACCTTCCCGACCTGCTGCTCCCAGGTGACCGTAGGCAAGAGGCTCTAAATGTCCCTGCCATCGTGGTCCAACTCACCGATCTCCTCATACCGCATCACTGTGCCCAGGTTGGCGTTCTCATCTGTGGAGATAGAGGGGAAGGAGAAGGTTGGAGGGAGAGAGGGATGGACAGATTCCAGAGAGAGAGAGAGAGAGAGAGAGAGAGAGAGAGAGAGAGAGAGAGAGAGAGAGAGGCATCCGGGAGCTGAGAGCCTCCTCAGGGATACAATGAGGGGAGATGTATCAGATGTCAGGAAGCATTCTCACCCCTCACTGGGCAGACCCTTGTGTTTCTGGGATTTTCATAATTAGACCATCTTACAGAGGAAACGATTGACAGACACACTCATGTTGAGTGCCTTCTGTTTCTGCATACCAGGAAGGCTGCCCTCAAGAACTGTGCCCTCAGAACCTGGGGCACAGAATTTGGGGTCACAGGAGGCGACCTAGGGGAATCCTTGCAGTGGCTCTCAGCCTTCCTCATGCTCCTCCCCCTTCAATTGCTTCCTGGTTTAAAGAACCAGTAAAACTGGCATGTCGAGTCATTTTCCTTGGTGGGATGTCACAAAATCTGGAAGGATCATGCCTCTGGCATCTGTTCCTGGTGTGTACTGTCTGCATGGGTGTGCCCAAGGTACACACGTGTGTACACACAAATCTACAGGTGAGCTAGCTGCCTTGTCCCCACCTCTAACCTCTTCAGCCGTCTCTTAGTTCCCTCTCAATATGCCCCAAACTGGAAACTTCCAAAATGGCAGAAAGTAGCCGGTGTTAGAGGAGGGAAGGGGGAAGGGAAAGTTCTTACCCAAGCTGAGTCTTTGGGGAGGGAACCCAGGGAAAGATCCTGTGTCCACTGGAGGAACAGRCACTGCTGGACTGATCTGCAGGATCCAGGACTCATGGGAAATACCCAGTGTGTAGACACATTTTATGGAGTGCAGGTTGAGGGGTGAGCACAGGCTGGAGGAGGGAGAGGATCACAGAGGCCTCCAAGGATCACCACACCCTGTAGCTCCCATCAGCTCTTGACCCTGTAGACCTGGCATTCCTGTTTGCCTCTGGTCTTCCTTCAACTACAGCTCTGCAAATGACCACTCCGAGAAAGGATGTCCAGTCCACTCAAGCCATTACAACAAATACCATGGGGGGGGGTGACCTCTAAACAACAGAGATTTACTCCTGAAAGTTGTGGATGTTGAAAGCCCAAGATAAAGGAGCCAGCATGGATACGGTCATCTCCTTATGTCCTTGGAAGGTTGGAGGGGCGAGCTAGCTCTGCAGGGCCTTTTCTTTAAAAACAATTTTAATTACATTTTATTTACTTGCTTGTTTATTGGTGTGTGTGTGTGTGTGTGTGTGTGTGTGTGTGTGTGTGTGTGTAACCTACTCTCTCCCTGGTTCCTAATACTGTCTTTGGGGGAATTAACTATTCAGTTTATGAATTTCTGGGGGTGGGGCTACTTGCATGTATGAAGGAAGGTAAGAAAGAAGAAAGTTGGAGCCGGGAAAGGAAGCCTTTGCTACCTTACCTACAAAAGTGAAGCGCTCCACGGGCGGGCGGACACAGCAGATCCGGCTGAGGCTTTCTCCCACCTTTCCCAAGATCTTGGCTATGGGAGAGAATAAGACAGACAGAGACAGAGGGAAAGAACCACTCACACCTGACGCTCATGTCAGCCCAGCTTTCGGGGCCACGGTAAACAACAGGGGTGTACTGGAGAGGGTGGGGCTGGAAAGCAGAAGGCAAGAGGAAGGAAGGAAGGAAGGAAAGAAGGAAGGAAGGAAAGAAGGAAGGAAGGAAGAGAGAAGGACAGAACAGTGACTGCCAGTTCTTTCTTCTCATTCAGAGTCTAAGGTACGATCACTGTGAGTCACACAGGGCAGTCTACTTTCTGGGCATGTTTACTTCATTGTTGAAAAGTGGAAAATAGAGAAACGGAAGATATATAAAGAGAAAAAGAAGCAGCACCCACAGTCCCACCTCTAGAGATAACTACTGCTTCGCATCTTGGTGTATTATTTGTTTTCTTCCATCTTAATGAGTATAATGTGTGTACGTTGGATTCAACTGCATTTTTTTTTTTTTTTTGGTTTTTTCGAGACAGGGTTTCTCTGTGTAGCCCTGGCTGTCCTGGAACTCACTCTGTAGACCAGGCTGGTYTCGAACTCAGAAATCCACCTGCCTCTGCCTCCCAAGTGCTGGGATTACAGGTGTGTGCCACTATGCCCGGCTCAACTGCAATTTTAAGGGGCATTCATACCACTCTGCTCTTCCAAGTCTTAACGTTATGGTTTGAATCTTAAATGTCCCCCAAAGGCCAAATGTTGAAGGCTTAGGCTGATAACACCGTGGGAAGCGGTAGACATCTTAGGAGGCAGAGTCTGATGGAAGGAAATTATGTCACTTGGGGGTGTGTCCTGTCTCCTCCCTTCCTCTCCTTTGCTTCTGGTTATCACAAAGTGAGTCACCTCATCTGCCACCCACTCCCACGATGCTGCATGCTTCCAGAGCATCAGAACAACATGGCTGGGTAACCCTGGACTAAAATCTCTGGAACTTGAGCCACGTACATCTTTGTTAATTAAGGTTGATTATTCTCAGGCATTTTGTCACAGCAATTGGAGAGCCATTGTGACTAATACATTTCTCATGAGCTCCTCAATGGGATTGTCCCAAGCCAATCAGTCCCACTGGACAGCAGCACCTAAATTCAAAGAACCTCAGCCTGTGGCAGACTACATCCTGGAATCGTCTCTGCTGGGCGAAGGAGGGCATGCCTGCCCACGCAGATGGTCTTCATAGTAATCATGCATCCTACATAGCCGTGAAGGATGGCCCTTCAGTGATCTTTTGCTCCCAGCCCTCGTCCCAAAACTCTTAGTACTCAGTATAAGTGCATGCAAACTGAGGAATCCTAACTCTTCTTTATAAATTGCTATATTTATAAAAGACCGGTAATGCAAAATAGCATGTGGTCTCTGGGATTGAAAAGTAGTGGGCGTTCGTCTCTTAGAACTTACATTTGGTTATGTTTTATTTGAAACAACAACTCATGCAGCCCAAGCTGGTCATAAACTCCTGATCCTCCTGTTTCCACTTCCCAAGTTCTAGGATCTAGGTGACTGCCACCACACCCAGCTTCGTCTCTTGCAATTTACCTAGGAGAATCCTCGCAGTGGCTCTCAGCCTTCCTGATGCTGCGACTCCTTCATGTTGTGGTGACCCCCAACCACTAAACGATTTCCTTGCTACTTCATAACTGCAATTTTGCCACTGTTATGAATCACAATGTAAATATCTGATATGCAGGCTATCTGACATGCAACTCCTGTGGGGGTTACAGCCCACAGGTTGAGAACCACTGCTTTAGGGCATTTGCTTTGGACCTGATTCTACTTTTGAGCTGTGCAACTTAAGCCAATCATTAACTGTCTCTGAATTTTTTTTTTTTTTTTTTTTTTTTTTTTTTTTTTGGTCCAAGGAAAGACAACATCTATGTCACAGAATTAGTGCATTCAATGAGAACACAAGAATCAAGCACAAGGCATGTGAGGTGCACAAAGCTAGTGCAAGAAAGTGTTGGTGGCTTTGTTCTTTGTTGTGGAGGAGGTGGGCTAAGAATGTGGACATTATGTATGTAATGCCACTCAAGACTCTGCTACTTCCTCACTGTGACCTGGGTGAGACCCTCAAGCTCAATTTCATGTATTAAATCTCTACTTAAGGCTGTTGTATTTATATTTAAATACTTAAGAAGGCACATTCTCTTCTCTCCTTTCCTCTCTTTTCTCCTTCTTCCCCTCTCCCTGCTCTTCTTCCTCCTTCTCTTTCCCTCCCTCCTCCATTCTTCCTTCTCTTTCCTACCCTTAAGCCTCCTCCTCTTCCTCCTTCCAGCCTGACCAACTCAAAACCTAGGTGGGCCTCTAGGTGAATCTGAAGACCAAGGAGTTTACCCAGCGTCCCTTACCTGCAGTGGGCTTGTTGGGCACATTGCTGTTCTGGTAAATGGGCTGGGTGTTCTCATGTTGTGGCTGTCCAATCACAGGTGTCATGGAAGGCGTGTTGACGTTGGAGAGGATGCAGCCGGTCACCCTCTGGGGAGAGGAGAAGCACTGAGTCAGTATCCTTAGCCCAGGGGCCCGGAGAATCATGGCCCAGTTGCCCTGTGGACATCCATCTCAGGCAGAGGGAGTCAGCCTCAAGCTCAGGGAGGGTCCTGGGGTTGGCTTAGATGTAGCTGTACCACGTGGTCTACACTGGCAGGAAACAGGCAGCTCAGAGAGAAAAGCTTGGGAGCAGTATCACATAGCTCTGGACCCCAGGGGAGCGCAGGCGCTCCTCCTAGCCATGTGACCTTAAATAGTTAATTGCTCTTGAACCTCAATTTTAATTCAAGTCTGACATTATATTTACTCCCCCCCCCCTTTTTTAAAAAAGAAACAGGGTCTGATGAATCTCAGGCTGGCTTCCAACTATGTAGTTGAGAAAGACATTTGACTTTCCTTTTTCTTCCTTTCTTCCTTCCTTCCTTTCTTCTTCTTCTTCTTCTTCTTCTTCTTCTTCTTCTTCTTCTTCTTCTTCTTCTTCTTCTTCTTCTTCTTCTTCTTNAAGAAACAGGGTCTGATGAATCTCAGGCTGGCTTCCAACTATGTAGTTGAGAAAGACATTTGACTTTCCTTTTTCTTCCTTTCTTCCTTCCTTCCTTTCTTCTTCTTCTTCTTCTTCTTCTTCTTCTTCTTCTTCTTCTTCTTCTTCTTCTTCTTCTTCTTCTTCTTCTTCTTTTTTTGAGATGGGTTTTTCAGTGTAGCCCTGGCTGTCCTAGAACTCACTCTGTAGTCCAAGCTAGCCTCAAATTTAGAGATCCACCTATCTCTGCCTCCTGAGTGCTAGGATTACAATCTTCATCCATTCTTTGCAGTTAAAACAAAACAAAACAAAACAAAACACCAAACCAAACAAAAACAAAAAAGGAATCTACTTGTAGGTGGAAATCAGCCATAGTCTCCTGTCTTAGGAGTTAGTCCAGTTAGACTGGTGGAGCCCCTGGAGGGACGACGGCTCCTCAGGAAGGCAGGCCCAGGCCCACCTTAATCCATTTTGTCTGCGGCAGAATTACTTGAGCAAGTATGTGTAAAGTCTGTGACACCTGGTAGGACTTGACGAACCTTATGTGTAGAGTGACTCAAATGGGATCATATCTATGAGGATGCTCTGCAGGCCTGGGAAAGGTCAGGCCCACCACAGACCTCATCGCCACCTCAGCCTCTGCTGGCGAGACATGTCCGTAACCTGACCAGCTACAGACCAGTGCCATAGATGGCAGGATGGACTTGTGTCACAGGAAATGTAGGGTGATTTCAAGGCCCGCCGGGCCCTCTCATACACTTAAGAACCACATGGTGGCTTGAGATATATTATCCCTCAGCCTGTGTTATCAGGCCCACTGCCCCCTCAGGGATACAGAAACTACAGGGCTGAGAAAGTAGCCTTCTCCACAGTGGAAACAGAAGCAACCGTCCTTTACCCAGGGTCAGAGGGCGACAGAGAAGCATGAGGCTGAGTGCATATTTAAGGTTCCTTCCCGGGCTGTGGTAGCGCACACTTTTAATCCCAGCACTTGGGASGCAGAGGCAGAGGCAGAGGCAGGCAGATTTCTGAGTTCAAGGTCAGCCTGGTCTACAGAGTGAGTTCCAGGACAGCCAGGACTACACAGAGAAACCCTGTCTCGAAAAAAACAAAAAAAACAAACAAACACAAAAAGGTTCCTTCCCTGAAAGTCTGCATCTCCCAGGTGATGGTAGGTAGCCATTGCATTTTCAGAATTGTCGTCCTACTGTGAGAGGACCCTCAAGCCCCAGGAATAGCCAGGAAGACCCTCTGAGCACAGCCTCTAAAGGGGATCCTGCGGGCAGAGTGCCTGGAGTCTTGAGCCTCAGACAAGCAGGCATTTGTTTTGTGAGCTAACCCATCACTTCTGTCTGCTCCTGACACGAGGAGGTCACAGAGACCTCCAGCTGCGTCTGTAAGAGAGCTTCCCAGCCTGCTTTGTGGGTTCTTCTGCCTAGCTGTGGCTGATGGAATGCAGGGGTTATCTATAGTCTTTTATTATTATTTTATCACCAGAAAAGACGGTGCCACGTTGGCACTTAGCAGCAGCTCTGTGGCCAAGGACATTTCCTCTCTTTCGGCATCCTTAGTCCCATTTGGCTTGCTCTGCCGAGAAGAAAATGATTGGCCGCACTCCCCACCACTGCCTGTGCCTTGCCTGGCCCTCTGTGGCTTTCCTGTCCTCAGCAGTTTTTACAACCCAGCCTCGAGTGGCCACTTCCCTAGCTAGTTTACCCTCCATGCCAGGACCACCAGCCTTACCCCAGGACTGGGAAGCATGGCGTTCTCAGGAAGCGGCACTGAGCTCCGGCTGCAAGGCCGTGAAGCATCTGGAAGCTACATTATCAGCCAGGCGCTGCAGGCGCTGCAGGCGCTGCAGCCGGAGCCAGAGCCAGAGCCGGAGAATGCACTTCTCTGGCGCAGGCTCAAGCTCTGAGCATGAGTAACAGAGGAAGCGCCCAGAAAGCCTGGGCATTTGGACAACCCAACAATTAGGCCCTACGGCCATCGTGGCCAGGTCAGAGCTCAGGGATACCAGAAGGGTTTTCAGCATTTCATTTTTGATGCTCCCTTAAGACCTCCGTGTGACTGAAAAGAACATGGGTTCCCAGATGACACCCTCCCCTCCCCAACTCAAGTGGCAAGTGCAAGTGATAAACTGATGTAAGCCACTGATAATCTTATTTGTTACCATAGTACATTTTCACCTATCCTGACTGACACAAGAAATTAGATATCTTAAAAAAAAAAAGTTGTATTGGTCATTGTATGTATGTATGTGTCTGTGTGTGGTAGGTGCATAGGAGAGCAGTGTCCACAGACAACAGAGCCATCAGTCCCCTGAGCATGGGTCCTCTCTGAGAGCAGTACACACTCTAACTGCTGAGTCATCGCTTCAGCTCTGAGGGGTCTTTTATCACTCTGTTGTGCACACTTCCCAGAAGAGTAAGTGAGGCTGACCTGTCTCACAATCTTTCCAAGATGACCAAACCCCAAATCAGGACAGGTAATGAAGGGTTCTGAAGATAGAGGTTCTGTCTACTTCCACAGAGGAACGTAACAGGCTGAGCAGCAGTCTGCTGGTCCTCCATGTTCCTTCTGCTCCTGTTCTACTAGGGTGTCCTGGGACCCTAATCTCATGTAGTAAAATGAAGCCCAGCTCTGGGGTTGATGCAGTGCAGGGTGGTCAGAGGCTGCTCAGTGAAGAGAGGGTGGTGGCAGCCCCTCCAACGGCAAGGAGACGGGTGGGATACAGGTCTCCTCAGATCAGAATGACCCCTTTTATGTAACGCAGGGCCAGGGACGCTCCACACACAACGTGGGGAGATGACCACAATGGGCAGTTTGCTGTGCCTGTCAGCCTATCAGTCAGATTTGGGGCATGGACAACATCTTGTCACTGTTGAGTCCACGGGCTATGGAGGGCACTGTGCCCACATTGTGGCTGGGGCTGCTGGTCACAGCCAGCCCTAGGTCACTGGAGGTTCTAGACTGCAGTGGGGAACACGGGAGCCGGCCTCTATCCTTGGTCAATAACTGTCCACTGTGTGTCCTCAGGTACAGACTCTCGCTCGTCTCTCTGCTTCCCGTTACCTGATAACAAAGCAGGGATCGGACACTCATCCATCAGGTTCTCAGATGGAGGAGTGCGTGAGAGGGAATGAAGGAGCGTTGTTCCTGAGGTATGGTACCTTTCGCATCCTGGACTGGGGACCTGTGTGGCCCTAGGAGATGGGGAGGGTACCCGGCAATGTGTACCAAGTGTAAGAGGACATTGTTTCTTAGCCCGGGCTAATGACACTGGATGTATGATCCTCCAACCTCTACCTTCCTATATGGGGTGCACATCCCCCCTTCCAGATTTTATCTGGTACTGGGGATCAAACCCAGGGCTTCCCACATGCTAAGCTAGCATTCTCTAGTAACTGAGGTACATCCTCAGCTCGGATGGTACCTCTCTTCCCCTGCCCAGCCCCTTCTTCTCCTCACTGACGTCTTACAACCCTAGTCTTCTTCGCCCCACCTGGAGTTTGCTTCTCCAGCCGATGATAGCCCATGTCAAATCCGGCCCCACCATCATCCTGTCATACACAAACAGGATGGCGGCGTGTCAGAGTGTGGAGGGTAGGGAGCAAGGCCGGTGCCGCCCCAGGATCCTAATTCACTGCCTTCGTTAGCGCCATACAAAGGCTGTCTACCTCACCACTGGCAGGAAGCAGATGGCGGATGCCAAGCAGCGAGTCAGCAGCCCTCTCCTACACCCTGCGCATCCACGCACCCTCAACCACGGCCCACCTTACCTTCATGAGGTCTCGATGGTGCTCCAACACACTGCAGGTTGTCTGCCAGGTGTCCTGGTAACATTCCCATGGGTCCACCCTGCCGTGACAAAATGGGCTGGTCTCAGTTTCCACTCATGTACTCTCTCCACATTGCTTCCTCCGAGCAACGTGCCCGAGCTCAGCACTCTTTCTAATGTGAGGGCTTGGGGAATTTTATACCCATAGTGCTTAGCAGGATATCTTGTAACTTGTTCTCATATGGAACAAGGAAATCTTCAGGCTCTTACAGGATTGTGAGAAGGATTAAGTGAGTCAGGGGCTTGTCAGGCAAGGACTGAGGATCGCCTCAACAGGCTGCATGCCCCGGAGAAGAGCCTCATCAGTCGTGCAGTGCCCTGAGGCCGGACGTGAGGCGTGGCAGCTAGACTGCAGGGTACAGGCCCACAGAACGGCTAGCTCCTCCGAAACAGGAGGCTGGGAAGTGAGCAGGGATCCGGCCCTAGACTGATGCCTCACATGGTGTCAATTGCCAACTTAATGAGCTGCTAAACTGAGAGATTTAGGAAGCACTCTCTTAGCGGTTGAGCATCCCTGTCCACCCCCTGTCATGAGCAGGCACCTTGGGTTTCCTGAGTTGAGATCTTACTAAATAAAAGTGAAGGGGTCTGTCTGCCCTTGCCTGGTTCCTCCTGCCCTGTGCACACAGGTCTGGGAGGTGAGCAAGCCCCGCCCACCTGGCCTGACCAATCAGGTGCCCTTCCCTCCCAAGGGCTCACGCTCAGACTCCCTTGACATCTCAGTTCTGGTCTTCCAATTGAGGCAGGTGGTAGGTGCTCAGTAATCATTTGCTGGATCAATGAAGGAAAATTCCAGAACTTTCTTTCCTTCCTTCTCTCTCTCTCTCTCTCTCTCTCTCTCTCTCTCTCTCTCTCTCTCTCTCTCTCTCTTTCTTTCTTTTTTTTTTTTTTTTTTAAGATTTATTATATGTAAGTACATTGTAGCTGTCTTCAGACTCACCAGCAGAGGGCATCAGATCTCGTTATAGATGGTTGTGAGCCACCATGTGGTTGCTGGGATTTGAACTGAGGACCTTCAGAAGAGCAGTCAGTGCTCTTAATCGCTGAGCCATCTCTCCAGCCCCTAAAAAAAGGTGGCTGGAGAGACAGCCAGGGGTCCTGGGAACCTAACTCTTATATTTTTGGTTGAGAGCCTAGCCTTTAACTGCTAAGCCATTTCTCCAACCCCAGAACTTTCTAAGAATGTCAAAGCAGGAACAGCCTTCTGGCTAGCATTTTTCCCCACTGGGTTTATTTCCCACAGGGAATTAAACATTCATTCACAGCACTAAGAGGTATGGTTTCTAATCCTGACTTGAACACAGATGGGCTTTCTTCCAGCATTTAATCTGTGTCTTTTTTTAAATTTTATTTTAAAGACACATTTTTATTTATCTGTGTGAGATCACCGGGATTTGGAGTCACAGGCAGTAATAAGCTGCCCAAGGTGGGTGCTGGGATCCGAACTCATGACCTCTGCAACAACAGCAAGTACTCTTAACCTCTGAGCCATCTTTCCAGTCCTCAACCCAAAAGAAAGTCCCTCAAGGGTCAGGCTTCTCTTACAAAACCCTGTGCAGGCCCACACAGACCATAATTATCACTGTGGCTTCCGTTCACTGTCCAGTTCTGTCTGCCCATCCCTCCTGGGTTAACTGCATCCCTCATGCACCCTGAGGTCCGTGCCCCTCTCCTCATGGAAACTTCTAGGTGCTGCTTATTTTTCCAGCGTAGGAAATTAAAGAGCAAATGATGTGCCATTATTTTTTTAAACACCATCTTCTCATGCAAATTATAACGGTAGGAACTTGGGGGACATAATTAGCATAATTAGTGGAAGCTTGCTTTAATTACACTCTTGGCTCAGAGCATGAGGAGTGCTGCCATCTTAGTGGCACTGTGAGTCTAATGGCGGGGAGGGGGGAGGGGCATGGCGAAGAATCAAGAAGGCAGCTTCAGGTCCCAGTTGTAGGGATGCCCTAGAGAGCCCTGCTCACAGGCCCCACACCTTGTCCAGGGGTCAGTGTGGACCCCAGAGGGACCCTGAGTTCAGAAGTGGGCAGCAATCAAGGACACCCACTTTCTCTTAGAAGAAGCAAGTTATGGAGAGTCAATGGAATTTGGTGGGGATGTGAATGAGAGGCATTTGGGATTTGGGGACCAGGCTCCTCCCTTGATGATGTTTTGGGAAACTCTAAGAACCACACGGGGATCCACAGACAGAAACTCCCTAGGTTAACTCTTTAATTTTGTGAGCCTGATTGTTTGGTTCAAAAACAAAGTTATCAATTGGGCCACCAGTGAAGATCTACCTAATTGGGGTCAGTACAGGGCTAATATCTCTCCTACTTCCTCGCCCTATGGGTACCAAATTCCTTTTTCCCTCCCAGTGAGCCCAGGCCTCCCGCCTCCGGCACCGGCATCCCAGCCCTACCTGATCCAGTCGGAATTCTGGACAGCCAGCTGACACATGATGAGACGGTGCCGACTCGACACAAGGCCCTGGGAAGCAACAAAGCCATGAATAGGAGGTGTCCTCAGTCTTCTGCGGTGCCCAGAAACACCAGCCCAAATCACCCATTACAAAGGGTGGCCATAGCCGGGTGGTGGTGGCACACGCCTGTAATCCCAGCATTTGGGAGGCAGAGGCAGGCAGATTTCTGAGTTCGAGGCCAGCCTGGTCTACAGAGTGAGTTCCAAGACAGTCAGGGCTACACAGAGAAACCCTGTCTTGAAAAATAACAAATAAATAAATAAATTAATTAATTAAAATAAATAAATACAAACAAAGTGCAGCCATGTTTGATGATGAGAGCAAATGAGGATTGTGACCCCCTGACTTGTCCCTCTGCCACATACACAGACACTGAGTGACACTGTGTGTGTGTGTGTGTGTGTGTGTGTGTGTGTGTGAATATGTGGTATATTCTATTGTATTAGAGTCTGAACCAGCCAATGCCTACTCTGTTCGGCCACTCTGCACAGGTTTGACCTAGGTTATGCTCAGTTAGCCTGGTTTGGTGATTACAGTTACCATGGGAACAACAGGAATGACCAGGAGAGTTCCCACTAAGAGGCATTGGGATGCTTTTTTCCAAAATAAAAATCTTGGGAAATATTCGTCCAATGCAGCTCAACCCCTAAACTGCTGCCCATCTGGAGCCCAGCCCAGCTGTGCTGAGCTGGCTCACCCCTCTTTGTGAGCAGCTGGCTGGCTGTGGTGGGCAGCTGGYGCGCTGGTTGTAGCCAGATAGCCAGGTCTGACAGTGGTCCTGGGAGGAAAACCAAATGCTGTTAGGTAGGCATTATCCAGGGGAGCTACCAGGTGAGGAAGAAGAGCGGGCAAAGGAAGGGACCCACCTGTTTTCCATAGGAGTCGTGGACCGGAGAGACAATACCACCAATCACAATAAATCTTCCAGTCTTGTGCAGATAGTCCCTGGCTCTTTCTAATTAAGAGAAGAAAACCGGCACATTACAAGAGAGGAAAGGTGTGGATTAAAGGTGATAATTAAAATCAATCTGTTTGGCCCTGAACCCGCTAAGGTTTGGTGCTTGCTATTTAAATAGGAGGTGTCAACTCCAAAGCAGGTCCGGTGGCGGTGGACCTTAACCACAGAAATGAAAGGATTTAGAACTCAAGGGGCTTAACCTGGTGGCGAGGGGTCTGTGTTGGAGGAACCACGTAGCTGGAGGGGTTTAAAACAGTCACCTCATTAAGAGGTGTTCAAGTTTCCGAGGAATGGAATTTGCTCCTGTTGTCTCTTGCAGAARTTCCAGTGAGRAGCTGTCCCTTAACAGAAAAGGTAATCCTCRGAATATGAAAGATGCRCTGATTGCCTCTTCTAATTACCGAGAAGGAAGAAATGGAAAACAAATTTAAAGGACCTTGTACCTAATCACRGAGAATTTACAATCAGTCTGGCAGTCAGCATCATGACAGTTGCTTGAGGAAAAAGCCTGGCCAAACAAACCCTCTGACTGGATCAGGCAAGGCCAGGTTCACTTTCATGAAAAAAAAACTAATGAGCTAGAAGAGCTTTAAAAGTCTAGTCCAGGTTTATTTCCAAGGGAGCCCGTTGAACCAACTCCATCAGGTTGTTATTTTCCATTCTTTTATTTTTGTGGATGTGCGTATGTATTCTTGTGGAGGCCAAAATTGATTTCCTAAATCGCTTTCTGCCTTACTTTTACAAAATGTTTGCTTTATGATCGTGTGCGTGCATCCTCACGCACGCATGTGCACATACATGTCTGTGTGCGATCACA